>CATIWR010043490.1:0-31106 GCA_949677035.1 Omphalea diandra
TATATATATATATATATATATTCCACTGAGTTTGAATTCACTTAAAGTTTTAAAATGATCTCTAGTATATAAGTTTTTTGGCTGTTATTACCTGCTCAAATTTAGTAAACAAAGAATTTGTTGCCATTATAGCCAGGATTCCATATAATTATAGGTGATAATTCTTGGCTCAATTCGAAAGTCTCGAAGTTGATTTGATGTAACTTGATATTATTGATTTTAAATTTATTTAATTTAAAATGACTTATATAAAAAATTTAAATTAAAATATATTTTTATTTTTAAATTAAAATTATATGAATGAAATGACCTTATTATTGAAATTTAAAAATAATTTGAAAATCTATATACATTTTGATTCAAGAACTCAATCTGCCCATAAGTTTTAAAAAAATCGATCCAAAATCTTTTTAAAATTTGATTCAAAATTGACTCGATTCACATGATTCATTCTAATATATCTTCCACTTCTAGTTATAATTATGAGATATATACCATAACAATATAAATGGTTTATGTGAGATTCTGGGATTTTTTCACATAACTTTGAGGTGCTTAGGATATGGGTGTATTGGGTAACCTAGCCGGCTTGGTGTTATTCAGCATCTCTAATCTATATTTTTCCCCATTCATATTTTCTAAAATATGAATATTACAAATGAGGTATACTAATACTATGATATGATATACCCTCTTTCATTCTTCTTGATCTTAATTCATTCCATTTTGCTTTCCTGTGCTATTGTTTTTTCCCCTTAATCTAGACTTCTATAATATAACTGCCTCAGTACCCTGATGGCTCCGGTTAGGAGCGTGTGCGTGCTATGATTCCATTTGATTTTTTGAAAATTATTTAAATCAGGCTGAAATTTAGTTCTTTGATTCGGTCATAAATTTAAATTCATTATTTTTTTTTGAAATTTTATACTTATAATTCTCTTAATCTATTTTATCCTAAGAACTATCCTTTTAAACATTGTAAATATATTATAATATAAAATTATTTATTTTTATTTGGTTATAATAAAAGATAAATGCAAAAAACTAGTAAAATATTTTATTATTATAAAAAGAATTATATTTAGTAATATTTAAGTATACAAAGAGATAATATTCGATTTTCATATATATATATATATATATATATGCACACACATACACATTCAGTTCTTTAATTTGGTTTGGTTTAGTTCAATTTTGGTGCAGTTTGTTCTAGTTCTTAGTTTGTTATATAGCTAAAAGATTGAAATCGCATCAAAATTAAATTTTGGTTCGGTTCCAATCCAATCCCAAGTAAAAAATTTTAATTTTTTTTAGTTATCAATTTGATATGCTTCAATTCTTCAATTAGATTCAATATTTTCAACTACCATGTTCAATCCTAACCAATGTTTTGAAAATTAGAGCGGACTGGCGATTGAACTGGTAAAACTAAAAATTGGACCATTGACTAGGTCAATTAGGTCCATTTCAATTTTCTAAATAATTTTTATATTTTTAAGTATTTTAAATATATTTACATATTCAATTTTCTAAATAATTTTTATATTTTTAAGTATTTTAAATATATTTACATATATTTTAAATATTTTTTTTTTATTTTAAATATTATTTTAATAATATTTTTTGAATTTTATTTATTTTTAAATTGATTGAATTGAATTGATCAAATCAATCGAATTGATTGACTTGCAAACCAATCAACTGATTGGTTCATTAACCATTCCGGTTTTAAAAACATTGGTCCTAACTTCAGCTGCCTTTTGTTGAATGCGTTTCTATTTTTCTGCATGCTTTTGGCTCTTCTTATTTTCAGATGCTTTTGTTTCTATTATGCAATCTAGTTTTTAATAATTCATCTTAAATTGTCAGTTTCAGTAGGCATACGCAATTAGGAAAAGTAGTAATTATAATTCCACCATATGTTTTTCTTTTTCAGTTAGCCCAGTTCATTATATTATATTTTAAATACTCTTCATGATTTAATATGATTGATGAATTTGTGGTTTCGACTGTACAAGTAAAGATTTACAATATATATATATATATATGAGAAGGAATCTAGTCTAATCTAGATGTTCACTTTAATACTTACATTCAATTAATATCATAAGGGACTTTTAGAAAAGTATGTGATGCTTGAATACTCACAATATCTGATAGGAGCTCCTTCGCATGGTGCCAGGCAGGGTCCATATATAATATAGTTTATTATAGAATAAAAAATCATAAGTTTTAATATATCATGTATAAAAAATAATTAAAAATAAATATATTTGAGCTCAAAATCAGTTATAAAAGAGACAAAATCGAGTTGTTAGAGGTTGAAAATAATATTTGTAAATTTTATTAAAAAAAGAAGTGTCGAATATAGTATAAGACCTGATAAATTATTCATGTCGCATTTGACACCATACCTAGAATTTATTTTTTAAAATAAAGATATAGAATATGTAAATATTAAAATGAACTAAAATACTATAAAAAGTGAATAAAAATAATGATAGTATTATTTATTTAAAATAATTCAGTCAAATACAAAATTACTGGACTTAATGTTACTATCCGGAGCTTGTCTACGTAGTTTGAAATTAATTTTTGTAAATAGAAAAGGTGAACATAAAAAATATAAAAAATTGAATAAAAATATAATAAATAAACAAAGGAAGTACATAAATTTAAAATATATATATAAAAGTGAATGAAAAAGCATACAAAATAAATAAAAAATAACAAATTATATCCTAAATATATTTATCAATATCCATATACCATATATAAAAACAAAGCAAAAATTGGAAACCGAACCCCCCCCCCCCCCCCCCCCCCCCCAATGACTCTAGTTCTATAGCCCATATTATAGCCATAAGCGTCTCTTTGATGCTTTCAACCTAGAGCTCCATAATAATGATGGGGGCTATGGGCTACCAAGTGCACTCAAGAAGTAAAAAGGCAAGCACATAGAATGGAAGTCTTCATGTGTTTGCTGTTGTCATAAATAAACAAAAACCATAATTTAACGTATTGCAGTCATAGAAACTCCAAAATTGCTAAATAATGGTTTAAATTTGTTTTTTTAATAGTATTTATCATTTTATGCAGATAAAAAATAGTTTTGAATTTTCTCATATGTTTATTAAATTTTGAATTTAGGTATGGTCTACTGCTTTGCATTAAACATGCACTTATAGTGAAAAATATATATATATTGATTGAAAAAACACTCTAAACCTTCATTAAAAAAAAAAGATTTAAATGTAGCTTTGATTTGTTTGATCTTAGCTAAATTATCTTGAGATCATGAGTTACAACATTTGAAAAATACAAAACCCAGTATTTCATATTATACATGCCACAGAGGGACCAAGAAATTTATGTACATAGTATCATTTTTTTCTTTCTTTGGATGATTGATTTTAGTAATGCTGTGAAGCAAACACAGGAATTATCAGCAAGAAAAAAAAAAAAATGGCACTAAGCTATTGAGGTTCCTCTGCTAGACACATTGGATCAACATTTCCATGTTGGGATAAGGAGATCCACCTTCTTCAATTGCTCTTCTAGCCATATCGCCAAGCTCTCTTGCTCTTTTCCTTCTTTCCTCTCCTTCTTTCCCTTTATCCATTACCATCCCAATAGCCTTCTTAACTTGCTCTCTCTTCATCACCAACCCAAACTTGTCTTCTAATCCCCATGTCACGGCAGGCTCAACTCCAATTCTCAGCACTTCCACCACCAACTTCTCGTTGAAAACTTGCTCCGCGAATAACGGGCAAGCAACTATTGGCACACCAGCAGATAAAACTTCAACGGTTGAGTTCCACCCACAATGTGTCAAGAAACCTCCTATAGCTGGATGAGACAATATTAACACTTGAGGTGCCCAACCTCTAACAATAAGTCCTCTCTTCAAAGCATCTCTCTATAATCCACTTATTTAATCCTCCAGATTTTTCACCTCTTCCTATAACCCAAATGAAAGGCTGATTTGATTCTTCTAGGCCTAAACCCAGCTCCACAAGTTGCACAGTAGTAAGACAAGCATACATTACTGATCCAGTTTCCCAGAAGTCAAGCCATTTCAACAACTGGGTATCATCTATTGAGCACTTTTCACCACTTTCAGCTTTGTCCAGCTTCACCTTATTGTAATCGGAAACCGGACCGATACTCCAAATTTTGTCTCCTTAACCTTTCTGTACTCTTTAACATATTCTGTTTCCAACTCTTCAAAAGTATTAACCACAATTCCATCTGCTATTACTTCGGCTGCTTGAATACTGTCTTCAACATCGTTCAAATCCTATAAGCCATGACTGAGGGACTCAGGTAGATTAGCTCTGGTCAATTAGATTTGATGAGTCAAGTCAGGCACTACAAAGGACTGAAACTTTGAGATAGTTTTTTGATGTACCTTAACTTCAAGCTTGTGTGTACAGCAGAATGAGAAACACCCCATCCCGTCGAAAAAAATTCTTGGAATTCCAAACTTGCGAGCAGTTTCCACTGTCCAGGGAAGGTTCTTGCCTGATATTATGCAGCTTGGACGAGGCTGTAATGTGTCGAACACTAGCTCGAATTGGTCCTGAGCTTACTGGCAGCATTAAAGAAGTTCCTAATCAAGTTCCTGGACGGAAGTTTATCCATGTTTTCGCATCCTTCAGGCAAGCCAGCTTCAACTGCAGGAAATTTGAGTTCAGGAAGATTAATTTTAAGACCAAAATAAAGAGCTCTTTCCATTGTTGGAATGAACTTGATGGCGTTAAGAGGTGTAGTTACTATGGTAACTATCATGCCATGATGTGCCAAAAGCTTGGCCATATCTATCATGGGTATAAGATGGCCTGGAGACATTAAGGGTATCAAAACAAAGTGAAGCTGATAGAGTTTTGAAGCCATGGTTGTTAGGCAGAAGGTATGAAAAAATGGCTATAAATATCATAATGGTCAACTTAGCTAGGAGTTTCGAAGAAGAACTATGTACCGTTACAGATCTATTATCTATGGCAATTTCTTTTTTTTTTTTTTCCATCAACTCTTGAACATATTATATATATGCATCTTAGTATTATACTCATTTATGTGATGAGAGCTTCACTGAGCAAAATATAATGTGTAGCGGTAATGTATTTTTGAACTATGATGCCCCTTCTGAATAGCACCATTATCACCACTAAAATAATGGGTACATTTAGGGTAATATTCTTTTAATCTTTTACCAAGTTGTGCACTAAAAATGTTATATATATTTAATAACATAAACGCCAAAATTTCAACAGGCCGAGGATGCATTTAGCCTTCTTATATGGCATGAAATGCCATGGATAGGACATAGGTTCACTGGGTAATATAAACTAGTAATAAGAATGGAATCGCATTCCCAACCACGGCTCATGTGTCATTGCACGGCAAGTGAAATCTCCAATAAATCGTCTCAAAGGGAAAATAAACTCTCAATAGAGCAGTTAATGTGCCGCATGCTGCGGAATTAGTGCTTCAAAATTATTTTAACATCATCCAAGCATATCCTTTTGTAGTTGCAAAGTTCTCTGATATCAAACATGCAACTAGAGCTGTTTAGCATTTCCATCGCAACAAATTTTAATTACTGCTTTAAATTACAATATTTTAATTTTTTAGAATATTTTTGAAATATTTAGTTATTTAATATGATAGCTATTTGTAAAAAGATGAAATGTAAACTTCTTTCGAAAATCAATTTGGAGTCTTAGAAATCATACCAGTACATATACTATCAGTTAACAGAGAAAATGTTTTTTTTGTCAAAAACTGCTATTAATAATTGCAATTCCGAACAATGCCAATCCAATTAAAGAATCAGACTAAAAATACTTCTTTGCACATTTTTATTACTTTCTGTGTGCGAGTTTAAAGGACACCCTCAAATTATTTCCAAGATTTAAACCCTGATCAATAATATATATATATGGGCGCACACGCAAGTATATGGTTTCCTCACGAGGAGGCAGCAGCTTGGTGCAGGGAAATTAAATGGTAACTCAATTTATGTGCAAAGAAAGATGCACAATGACTGTTGCAACCGATGCTGGTGGGGTCTTAAAACCACCCATGTCCGATGTTCCCTTGCTTTATGGATTGTCACTGTCAACTACAGGTCTCTTTCCAGTAGTTCAGCTTCTTTATATATTATAATCTAGCTACTTGTCAATTGAATTATGGCAATAAACTTCTAATATGGAATTATGATTTAGATGAACTAGTCACTAATTTGCTGAGGACCATCATATCATGTCCCTGACGGGTTGAAGGGTGTCGGTGATTATTTAGTTCAAATAGTCAATGCATGTTATCATTATATGGTGCATTAAAAGATTGCCACCGTCGTCATTAGAGGACGAAATTTCGACATAAATCTTTTGTGATATATAAATGTAACCAAAGAAAGAACGAAAATGATATGTGATGAAGATTGGTTTAAGTTTTGCCTCTCCTCTATCTAATGTCTTCATGTTATGATCCTTGCAAATGGGATTTATCTGACCAATTCAACGTATCTTAAATCCCGTTCAAATATAAATTTTAATTTCATTAAAAGGCAAAACCTGCAATAATTTTTAATTTCATTACCAGATAAAACCGGCAATACGTTTCGAACCAGTCAACTCGTCAAGTGCTCCCTAATCAATCCCAAAGGTGGCATCCGTTTTGTACCTACACATTAATCAAATACTTTTCACAAAAAAAACTCTATGAAAAATAATTTTCAGAATCATAGAAATTTTCAGTGTAAATAAGACAGTAGACGAGGTTGTCTCTAAAATTTGTTATACCGTTCATCTTAGAGCAGACTACAGGTCAAAGTCCTTTGGTACATTTGTTATATTCTGGCTGTTGTTCCCAAAAAAAAAAAAAATCTATTATTTTTATAATAGAATTCGTTTGCTTGATTGACTAAAAATAAAATCTTTTTGGTATATAAAATTAAAATAAAATTTAAATTATAACCTTCATATTTATGTTATTTATTATTTTATATTAAAAAACATATTGAAAATAATATCTTTTGTGAATGCTAGCTGCAAATGAGTATCAAGTATCGAGGATAATCCATAACAATAAAGATTAATAAATATATATTTATATAATTTATTTTTTAAATGAATTTATCTAACATCTGACATATAACTCTATTATTTTCCTTAACAATAAATTGATTTTTTTTTGTTGTTCGTAAAAATATTTCATATTGATCAATTTTCATGAACACATCAAAACATCCCCAATATATATATATATATATATATATATAGATTTCAATAAAATATTTTCCGAAGAAATATGAAACCTCAGAAATAAGTCAGTCTCGCTCAAATGAGTACAGAATTCTGAATCTCATGCTCACAACAATTAAAGATGCAATACAAATGAATGGGAACGGGACAATCACCTATTTAATTGGAAAAATGACATTTGATTTCTAATTTATATTTATTTCTTCCGAAACGAATGGAGACGTATCATACAAACTTTATACAAATTGTACAACAGAAAACCTGGAAGCGAACAGTTCATTGACAGATTTCTCCAACCAACCTGATCCAGAAAGTAGACTACAAGCTTTGCAGACCCAACTTCATTCAAGATTACATTTATTTACCAAAACCTGTACATACTTTCTGAACGATGATATTAAGCTTCAACATCCACTGTGCATCACAAATAAGCTTTCATTTTGCGTGTCAATAGTCAGAGACAAAATTCTTGCCATCTGCATTGCAGTCATTCTTGAATCCTAAAATGCAGCCATTGCGATCCAACACAAGCAAACTACAAAATGATCAGACGTTATTGCAAATGGATACACAGGTAATCAGAGTCATCTTTGTTCATTTATTCCATGTCTATTGCATAGACTAGGAATCACGGCTCCTTCTAAATAATTCCACTCGATCTAGACGAGCTGTTCTCCATGAGAGAAAATTAGTCAATTTAAGCAACAAGCCCAGGGCTGAAGAGCATGTTGCCCTCACAACTACATCTGCAGACCTACTCATTTTTCCCACCAACAGTCCAAACACCTAAAATGAAGATACACATCTTAGTACATATGTATTCCTAACACCAGAGTGATCGAGAATTTTGAGAACCTGTGCATAGTAAAGAGCCAAAATGCGCTGATCATCTGAAAGTGCTAGCATGCTGCTTGCCAAATAAATAGCATTAGCCTGTACCGCCGGCCAAGGTGCATCTAAAGCCTGCCTCATCAAGAAAATAAGCACCTTATAATTCCAAACTGAGAAAATAAGCAACTGATTATTCCTTTTTTTTTTTTTGGCAGATTCAATAAAATCAAAGACAACATAAGGCAAATCAAAAAATAATTCATGATCAGGAAATCTAACGATGGACACACGGGATGGGAAAATATGACAATGCAGAATCATAGATCTCTTTATGAATTCTAAAATTTATTAGGAAAATAATGAGGACAATGACAGAACACAGTGGAATATAAAGCAGGAGTGACAAAAGATTCAAATGTTCAGGTTGATTTTACAATATAGTCTAGTATTCAAAATCAGCAGGAAGTTTTTCAGCACAATGCAAACCTGAATTGTTGAAGCCATGAAGAATCCACTCTTGCCAGAAGATATTGCACAAATTGCCTTGTGAAGTCTGTTAGAAAGTTCTCATAGTCACTTCTAAAACAAAATTTTGAACCATGATGAAGCACATAAATCACCTTATACTGCTTTCAGAAACTATAGCATTTAAGAGTCATTCATGCACACCGATGATCAGAAGTGAAACAATGTGAGTTGAATAGGATAGTCAAACCTTCCATCTCCATCAGAGGGGCAACACGTTTGAGAGTGTTCTAAATTTTAAACAATTAATAGGTAAAAAGTTTTGCAGAGGCTTTTTCCAGAGAATAAAATACAGTGGCTAGTAATCACTCACTTGACAAGCTTGCCGGACATTATTATCATCATCATAAAGGTGCAGAACCAAGCAAGGAATAGCAGCATGTATCTGTGAAAAGTCCAACACAATTTATTAAATTCCAGGATATTGAAAAAGAAAGGAAATTTAGAAATCCATGTTTCATCTCAACTTCACCTTATAAATTAAAAGAATAAATAGAGGATATTAATTATATAAGAGGAGAAAGGTACACATAAGATACGAAAAAAATGTAACCAAAAAAGTGAAAAGCAAGAAGCTATTGGTGCTAATAATTTTGCCTTTGCTTGCCAAGAATTTTGCCCGCCTTCAACCCAATTACCAAAGAAATCTCATCCCACTGCACTTCAAGCAATTAACTTAGATAAAAAGCAGATGAATAAAGGTGAGCATTTCATAAAATTCAAGTGTTTGAACAATAAAACATAATGAAAGGCAAAATGAAAATTAAAACCACAATTGAAATCAAGGATGTCCTATCAGTTGCTTGACAAATATATGGCATCAAGAAGAATGAATTCACCAAAGTAATTATATTTAGTCGTAGATTTCTACAGACAATATTATTGAAATGAGAGTTCTTGCATAATAAACAATTCCTTATTTCATATGGTCAAAGTCAAGGAGGGACCTGTTCAAGAAATATTTCACACTGTGTCCCAACTCCATAGCTGCTTAGTGCTCTGAATGCAGCAAAGGCAGTGGCTCGTGTCTTAGCGTTCACACATATCTGTTTCAAACAAAATGTATCTGATTTTGAATATCAACCTATTGTAAGGAGATACGTTATCCACAAAAGATGAGGCCAAAAAATTACAGCAAAAGCAAAAACATCATGGAAAAGCATAAAGAGGTAATATGTATCCAGGGCACTAAATAATAGCAGTTACATACACAAGCTAGTTCACCACAAGAATTAAGCCTCCTGTTATGTTATATGGTGAAACAATTCTGAATCAATCAACAGCCAAATTTCATAATGGGATATTACATCCCATATCACTGGAGTCTACGACCTTTACACCTTAAACCTGCTGGATGCCCTTTTCTTTCCACTTCTTTTTATGTGTGTGCATGTATTTGAGCAACCACTTTTCTCACTTCCAGCTTATCTTATTCAGACTTCAAGCAGCTAAAAGCTGTCGCATGCACTTCAAAATTTAATGCATTTTTCTAGTTTTTGACTTGACTAATCAGTCGATTTGAGGAAGATCTTGACGTTAGTCAACTTGCTTCAAGAATTATTTGCTACTAATATCATTTCTTTATCTTTGCTAATATCAGAAAAATTTTCTAAATTTAGTTCAATATTTCGTTAAATTCTTTTAAGATATTGATGTGAGTTATTTGGATTTTTCTTTTTAAAACTGCATAGCAATACCAGCTGCAACTGTTACAATTCAGCCCAAGATTGAGAATGCAATTGCATATCAAATCCTTTTTGTACTCTTTTCCTAAATGAGAGATCCAATCCCATGTCCTGGAACATTATATGCATCAAAAAGTCAAAAGGTATAATCAATGTTCTTATGAAGGAAATGGTGTATATCATTGATCTATAATTGGGTTCTATCATCACCTTCATATTTATGAAAGTATTAACAATGGTAACAGCACAAAGCCCATTCAAAAGGTTGTCTTCCATGCTCATTATCAGATATTCATGTTTCACACTCAAAAACCATAAAAGTTTATGTGTTCTTCCGTACTTGAAGATGTGATTCTAAAACAATTGTTATAACTGACATGATCATCAAGATCCTCCATAATCTTCATGAGGTCTCTCATTGGATGAGTTCTTTTCCAGAAAAAATTATTTTGGATTAGATTCGATGCACATTGCTTGGACAAGTATTTTAGTATTTTATTAAGTCTTAACCATATTAGCCTTAAATAGACAATTACATGTTCAATCTGTTTCTCAGTATCTTTTTTTTTTTTTTTTTAACCCGTCTCTAATTAAAATTAGGAACTCACTAGTTTTACAATTACTGCATTGGAGAGAACAGGTAACAAAATAAATATAATTTCACCCATGATAGTCTCATGATTGCAGGCAAACCAAACGATAATATATTACCAGATGAAGCATGATGCACCTTTATTCTACCAGCAATACAAAACAAACAGGTATGCAAGATTGTTACTGAAAGTTGCCATCTTGTTGACACCACACTTATATTACTTACTTTCATGTTAATTACATGTATTTTGAAGCAAATAATAAAATGAATTCGCAATATAGAAATAGCAATTGTTGAGAGAGAGAAAAAGAGAGAATCTGAAAGATATTATGCGAAAAGTAAAGAAACGCACCTGAAGGTTACGGAGCCGCACAGAAAGATTAACCAAAATGGGTTCTACTGCATCATTGGGAGACGACTTGAGCACCTAAGAAGTTAGAGGAAGACTTGAAGAGTCAGAAGTGAGAAAAAAAAAAAAAAAACTGAATCTAGTATCAATAAAACAAGAAACATAGAAAGGTAGCGGATGAGATGATAAGCGAATCACCGTCAATAAGCAAGAAACAGCAGTAAATTGCACAGATTCATCTGAGTCACCAAGCAATGCTACTATTACACCCAGAATTTGAGTTGCGTACTGATAAATATGAATAGAAGGTATCTGCGAAGTCCAAAATAAAATTTATAAAATCACTAATTGAAAGCAAGTAAAACTATACACATTTAGTTCTCAATTAAAAGATATCTTACCTTCAGATACGTTTCTAATACCAAATTTCACTACAGGTTGCTTTCCA
This sequence comes from Omphalea diandra, assembly GCA_949677035.1. Classification (NCBI taxonomy): domain Eukaryota; kingdom Viridiplantae; phylum Streptophyta; class Magnoliopsida; order Malpighiales; family Euphorbiaceae; genus Omphalea; species Omphalea diandra. The sequence continues at coordinate 11,708 of CATIWR010043490.1, forward strand.
AGTCTAGTTTAAACATCTATTATAAAAGCTTCCAAGTTGATGTTTCCAGAAAAAACACCAAAAATTTGAAAAAAAAAAAGAATGACGCATGAATGAGTAGCCATTATCGTGTGGAAATTCCATTTACCAAATCTATAAATTTGTTCGGTCATTAAACTTTCTTTTTTTTTTCTTCTTGATTTCTATGTTCAAATCAGAAAACCACAATGCGTTTTTGTTACCTGCACGAGCCCTCTTAAACAAAGACATCTAACAGTTATTTAAATGTAATAGATTAACTACTTTATTTAAATTTAATAAATTTTTTATTAAAATTATGCTATAAAAAATTGAAAATATAGATTAATAGATAATTTTTTATTATAATTATTTCACACAGACATATATATAATTTATAATTATTTATTAATTTTATTTTTAATTATAAAATTATGTATTTGATTAATTATTATAAATTATTCTATTTAAATTTTATAAATTTTTTATTAAAATTATATTACATAAAAATAAAATATATGAATCAATAAGTAATTTTTTTTGTTACAATTAATCTATACATAACTTACATATTTCAAAAATTTTATTTATTTAATAATAATTTTAATAAATAATGATTATTTATTTATATATATATATATATATATTTAATAAAAAATAAATATTAAATTAATTTAAAATTTATTACTATAATAATCTCACAATGCACGAATTCCCTGCTAATATATATGATCAGCGAAAAAAAATTCCAAGGCCCACGACAAAATTCCACCATGTTGGCCTGCAGGATAGGTTCCACACTTCAAGACTTCATCAAGGTTTTTTTTTTTTTGTTTTTAATTGTTGATTTATTGCTTTTATAAGATTTTGAATCGTGTGCAGTGTAATTATAATGATAAATTTTAAATATTTATTTTAATTAATTATTAAAAAATAATTTATAAAAATAACAATTAAAATATAATTATATATAAATTAATTCAATAATATAATTACGTAAAATTATACGAACTTGATAATGACTTTTTTATGTAATTTTTAAGATTAAAAATAGTCTTTATCTCATTCACGTACTATTGTCAGAATATGAAACACACACTCATATCTATTAAAAATAAATTTAACAAAAATAATAAAAAACTCAATATAAATAAATTATAATAAAAAAATTCAATAATATAAATTCTAAAATTAGAAAAATCTGACGTGCGTTTTTGCCGTGATTGGCTAATCAATTTGCAACTTTATTCCCTCCTAATATATGTACCTGTATCAGACCTCACACTCCACTCTAATAGTAATAAAAAACAATTATTCACAATGTTATCGGTGGCAACAATAATTTTTTAGTTGGTGTAATATTATTTTTATTAGTCATAGCATTTTTTTTTAAAAAAAAAAAACTTGACATGTGTATTTAAATACTTGACGTATATAGAGTGGTACATTAAAGGTAGACAGGGAATAATATACCGAATATCAATAATGATATGATTGAATGTGTGCTATTACTGCACAAAATCTCCACAACTACTTTTCCTTTTATGCTCGAATCCATTAGAATTATTTCACCCAAATGTCAAATGGAAGGGGAAAAAAAAAAAAAAAAAGAAGGTTGAAAAATACTTCTCATACCTAATTTTTGGCAACAAAAGAAAATGAACGTACCACACCAAAGTGGATGATGATGATGAGGGTCTGTCTCTATCCGGCCTGATCATTGACACCGGTATTGGCCAAGTCGTCTCTGCTGATTAATTATTTATCACTCTCTCTCTCTCTCTCACCACACACATCATGGACAATATATGGTTAGTTGAAGACTTTCTGTTTTTCTCTTATCTTGTCGCCATCACAAAATCTAATCAAAATATCCTCATCAATCAATTAGCCAGTAACGGATTAATGTAGAGATGTAGCTGTTTTTTTTATTATTAGCATAATTAATTAGATATGCCGAGAACTTATGAACTAAAGAAAAAGATCAAGAAAAGGTACCAATAATATTGCCAATTATTTATATAAACCCATCAATAAAAAAAAAAATAAATATCACATACATCTTGTCACCATAATCTACTAATTAATCACTTTCCTCTAATCCACTAATTTTCTAGCCTTTCCTCATCACGGACAGAAAGTGATGAGGTAATTAGGTCCACCAGAGCAAGTAAATGTACTACTTAAGTCATCGTAAGCATAGCTATAAGCTTGAGGGCATTGGTTCTTGAAAATTGATGAATAATTGGTTGGTTTGCATGTAGCTGGCGAGCCATAATCTCCAGTGCAGCAATATTGTGGCTGATTAAATACCTCGCATGCACTCTTGCAGCCAACAACCACGGACCCATCGGACCCGTAGACAGCTAACTCTGTAGGGCAAACAGAGTTAACGTCTCCTGCGCAGCTTGACGTCGTGCAGTTATCACCAGACCCCGCTAGTGGAGAAACAGAAACCGGTACGTTAAACCCATCGACAAGACTAATGTCATAAAAATCTAGGCCATTGTATCCTGCCAAGGTGAATTCTACCAGGGAAACTGGCGGGATTCCTCCTGCTCCATTGCATGATACTTGCCCTGATGCGCAGTCACCAGATGCGCATGTGAACTTACCGGTGGATGAGTCGGTGGAACATTGTGTTCGGCCCCAAAATCTTCCGCTAAATGGGGCTGGAGCCATAAGCTCATAGGTTGCTTGCGAAATTAACTCGAAACCGGTGGTTGCCAGCTGAGGCATGCCCCCACCGGTCAGGGTTGCTGGCCAGACCGTGTAAGGACAGTTGTTCTTGAAAGTCATTGTCGCCGGATGAGCACCTACAAATGCATGAATAGATATTTAGACCATGTATACGCATGTATAACTTTATTTTGGATGGGTTGGGGGCTGATCGGAAGAGGGAGAGCTATGACCCATTAATGTAGTTCATCCAATGAAAAAGAAAAAAACTTTCAATTCTAATGAGAAGGAAGAAAAACAGCATTGGACAATTAATGACATGCATAAAAGTGAGATAGTATGCAACAGAGAGTAGAAAGTACCATAGAAGAGGAAGATGAAGGTAAGGCCGAAAAGCACTAGAGTTTTCATGGCTGAATATTTGGGTTGAGAAGAATACATAGGAATTAGATTGAAGGGGTTGTGCGTGTGTGTGTATTTATAGCCTCCCCATCAATTCACTAGTGTTACAATATCAGAAGCATGCCTGTATTTCCTGAATGAATTTGTTGTAATATTCCTTTATTAGTAATAAATTTCTGGATCACTTAATTGGGACTTCCTTTTTTGTATATAGGTTCCTGAAAAATTCCCCTGGTAGTTTAGATTTCCTGTTCTAGCTAATTTTCTTTAGTTGGAAACTTTTGTTGTCTTGAGAATTCATGTAAAGCCTATACAATTTTGTTAGATTTATGGTCCATTCATGCTTTTTAGAAGCATTGAAACATAAGAATTAAATGCAATAAAAATAGAATCTGTGTGACGCATATGCATTTAGGATTTTAACATAAATCCTCATCAAAGGGCTTTTTAATCCGTCCAATTTTCAAAATAAATTTGCAATCAGGCTAATAATGAGCAAAAAGGCATGGTTGTAATTTGCCACGGACATTCAGAAGCCATAAAATTTGCGAAGACAGTCCAAATCCATGCAATCAATTAATCCTCATCAAAGGGCTTTTAAATCCGTCCAATTTTCAAAATAGATTTGGAACCAGGTTAATAATGAGCAAAAGGCCATGGTTGCAATTTGCCACGGACATTCAGAAGCCATGAAATTTGCGAAGACAATCCAAATCCATGCAATCAATTAATCCAATTAACTCGGCAACCATAAGTGGGTTTGAAAGGAGCCAGATTCCAAAATTGGAGTGTCAACGATTTAGAGGCGAGTCAAATACTGATTTACTTGAAGTTGATTTGTTATAAATAAATCGAATTTAAATTGAATATTTAAAATAATTTAATAAATGAATTGAGTTCGAGTCAATTATCATGAATATTGTGTAAATTTCATAAGTCTAAATGAGTTTAATTGAATCTAATTTTTAATAGAATTAAATTATTAATAATTTTTAAACTTATTAAAATTTTATTATAAAAATTATAAAAATTTAAATATTACATCATAAATGTGTATATAAAAAATATTTTTTTTATATATATTTAATACACAAATTATTCTAGGTGTCATTATGGCGTGTTATCACTTTTTAATTATGATTTTGGCACCTTATCATTTTTTGATTATGACCTTTTAAATTATTATTTTTAATCTTGATTATTAAATTTTTTTACTATGCAATTGAGGGATAATTTAATATTGCATTTATTTCGCGAAAAATATTTTTCTCATTTTTTAGTATTTGGTACGTTTAGAAAAATTAGTCAATAAAAAATATTTTTCTAATCAATAAAAAATTAAAGCACCTTTAGAAAGCATTTGGTTACTAGATCTCATTGCAAAATTGAGTTTCAATGTTTGATTTGCATTAGAATGCTATATATCCTTTAGGAAAACTATATTTTTAAACTTGTGGACTTTTACCCTTACTTTTCTATCTACATTAGAAAAGTACTTTTTCATCTCAAGAAGTAGAAAGTTATTTTTTCATAATTATAAAATTATATATATTGACAAATATACCCTTATTTAATGTAATATATCAATATATATAGAACCTCATATATATTTTTATTTATTAAATTAAAATTTATATATTTATTTAATACAATTCTAATCAAAATCAAGGATATAGGTCATCATTCAATTTTAATTAAAATGATTATTGAACTATAAAAAATAACAATATCTTATTAGTTTATTAAGTAATTATAGTTCATTTTTAGATTTACTTAAATTTTATTGTCATAGATTATATTTTGAACATTTTGTATGTTATAGTCATTAAGTACTGTTTCAAATAAGAGAATAATTATTTAGTGTTATTGAATAATATTTATATTTCATATTAGATTGATCATCATAATAAATTTGTAATCATTTAGTTTTTTTAATAATATTTATTAATTATATTATAATATATTATTATATTATAATATTTATAATATTATTATATTATATTTTAATTTTAATTATAAATTGTATTATTTAATAATATTATATTTATTATGCATTATCATATTATGTATTACAATTATATTATAGTATAATTATATTTCATATTGAATTAATTACTGTGATAAATTTCATTGTATAAGACTTGTTTTTGTAGATTAATTAAATAAAAATATGCAATTACATTAGAGATATGGTAATAATTTATGTTAATTTATTTAAATTATCCCATATATAAAGCAAACACATTAATTTTAAATTATCTAAAAAATTTTATATACAATCAAACATAAGAATTTTACATTTCTAAAATTATTTACTCTAAAATTTACTTTTCTAGAAAAGTAATTTTCAATAGATATATTAAATTTCGACAATTAATGAAAAATAACTTTCTTTTTTTTAAAGAAAAAGTTATTTTTCAGATTTTAACAAATTCATTCAAATGAAAAATAAACTATATAAATATATATATTTATTATTATTAATCATATTTAACAATCGATATCTATTAAAAAATATATTTTCAGAAAATATTTTTTTCACTTTGAAAAATATTTTTATAAATAAATTATTTTTCATAAAATAAATCAAATGAAGTATTTTTATATTTATCTTAATTTTTTTATGATTTGAGATTTTGATCCAAAGTGAACATCTACAACCTCAGAATCAAGATTGTGCTTTAACAATCTATGTTGAAACGTCGAGCAATTAACCATTTTCCTGGGCCCCAGTGAGGTAATGGCGCATAGGTTGTCCACTAAATGGCTGTCATTCGCAGAATTTATTTATGTTGATAAAAAAAATGTTACCAACAGACACTTATTAATATTTTTTTATTGATTAATATCACTTTTAATTTAAAATTTAAAAAATTACTTATTATATTAGATAACTTATTATAATAAATAAAAAAAATTACATTTGAACATAAAAATTTTATATAATTTTTTAAAAATTAAAATTTAAAATAACAATGTGAACCAATCAGGTTTAAATTATTAAAGGACACTGTTAATAAATAATTGTTGCTAGAATTTGTTTATGTTTGATTTGACATGCACAATCACTAGGCGCAAATTGAGGCAGATTTGTTGTGGGCATTTATAACAGGAACCCCAGAATTAAATGTTCTCAAGGTGTGGTTGTGGAAGCCATAGTGCATGTATACCGTCGTCACTTTGAGACCTTGCTGAAGGCATCTTCATGTGGTTTACTTAATTATACATTTTCCCCTTCATTCCTGCTCTTATAACAATCATTTAACTGCATCTAAGGATTAAAAGATTAATAGCATTCGTTTAACAGAATACTATCAATGCGGATATGTGTTCTTTAAGTGAAAGGCATCCGTCCTTGACAAAGACAAGTTCTCTGCAAGGATAATCCCTAAGGTCGAATATTTGCAACTAAAGAATGTACACCGTGTAATCGAATGACAACAACATTCGGAGAATTCACTAGGAGACAAACAACATGTAACATTCAAACAATGAAATGTGGTTACGCAGTACATGTTTTTCAGGATATCTAGCAATAATAAAGATAAATCCAACAGATACTATTTTTTGCACATCTAAGAAGAATTCAAAATATATATATATATTCACTATCTACACACAGTCAAAGTACATTTTGCTAGATTTTTTTTATTATTATTCATCTCCATTCTCAAGTTCTAATTTTTTCCTTAAACTTTTAAGTTCTCACTAACTTAAAAATATTAGAGTGATTGTGGAAAAATAATTTTTTTTAGCTTACGTTTGTTCATCTATTAACAAGTTATTCATCCCCTTTAGCAATCAAAGGACCACCAAAGATAATAATCTAAAATTACAATTAAAAAATGGTAGGGTGATACAATGATACCTTATAACTATCCTTAATTATTATTTACGAACCAGCTCGTTAATTTACTATGGAGGTGATTCAGGTCAATCATTAGTCGTTATGAAATTCATTCAGTTATTAGTTAGCCTAGTTTCTCTATCCTTATCATTGACTTCTAGAACACATGTTAATCGCATTGTTAGTCTAGTTACTTGCATTTATCACTTTTTTTGCGTATCCTATATAAACTCTCTTGGATATATACTAAGCTGAAATACACATCAAAATGTGATATTAATAAACTTGACTAGTTAAATTAACAAGTTGAGTTTGAGTTTAATTTTAAAACTCATAGTAAATAAATCTCATTCAAATCAGTTTATACGAATAACTCATCAGCAAATTTGTTTGATTTATATCCTATTTCAAAGCCATAAATTTGCATGGCCCATTAAAATTTCTGATAGGTAATAGAGAAGGCCATTCATGTAGATTGAGATGCCTCAGGTCTATGCATAATTGTTTGTGACAGTTAGTGCCGTTGGTTATGTTCCTATACATCCACATAGTGTTGCCAGCCATATATCATTGCTTGAATATATTATTTAGGCCACAGATTTGTTGTGTAAAATTATAATATACTATAATTTTATTTTCTCATTTCATACTTTCACGATACAATGCCAAGTAAAAGATGCTTTTTGAGTTTATGATGAATATATTAATAGACGACAAACTATTTATACATGTTAGAAGTCTATCTCAAATTGGAAATCTTAATAACATAATGAGGCTTAATAACTTTTAAGATGCAATTATCCAATCGGCGCTGGTTCTAGTTTTTTGGTTATGGCTAAATTGAAGTCCATTTAGCCCAATTCCGTACCAAAAATCTCAGTAAAATAATAAAGCTTCGCAAGCTTTAAGTTCAACTACTTAATTGGCTAAATTTATTATTTTAAAAAACTATATTATACCCTGTACGGAACTATAATTTGATTTAGACATACAGTAAGTTAGAAAAGTTAAATGAAATATAAATAAAGGATAATCAAATTAAGAATAAAATATAAATAAAAATTAATCAAGTTTAAAAAGTTTAAAAATGAAATAAAAATAAAAATTAATTATTAACCTTGTTTATCAATTTTTTTTATAATGTAAATGTGAGTTAATGGGTGTTGCATAGTATAATTGTAATAACAAACTTTAAACTTATTAGTCATGAACTCATGTGTTGCCCAATACGACTGTAATAAATTTTGAATAAATTTAATATTTTATTTTAATTAAATAAATAATTCATTAGTATATGATTCATGGTTTTATTTTTATTACAAATCATTTTCAATGAGTCTACATTTTTATCAATTATAGAAATTTTATCAAATATAGTGCTATAGTGCATTATGCACTAAAATTCGTATAATACATCAGACCATATATAAAAAGATGATATCCAATAGTATATCATCATATATTATTAAATAATTAAAATCTAAATAAAGAGACAAAATTTTCCCATATAAGATAAAATAATAAATCTAAAACAAAAATTCTCAAATAGAAACAAAACGAAATAAAAATTAATAAAATATGATAAAATAACTTACTTTATCAAAGAAAATAAATTAATTAATTTACTGTCATATAATAGTGATAACCTCACAATATTAAAAGAAAAAGTTATATGGAAAAAAAAGAGAGATTAGAATTTTTGCCTACACAGATTTATGATAATCTTGTATGAGATTAAAATAAAATTTAAGAAAATTTTCTAAAAAAAGTTTGATAGAGAGATGATGATTTCATTTTTCCATATATTTGGAAAAATAAAAAAAACATATTACATGTGATGCAGCGGCCACCTAGGGGTGTAATCGGTATACCACGAATATTGATACCGCAAAATTTACCGATACTGCCAAAACCGAAACCGGAAAACCATAATACCGATACCAATACCGTATGTCACGAAAACCGCCAAAACCGATATCACTAAAATTACGCAATATACCGATGTCGATACCGAAAAATGTAGCAAAATTGAGTATTTTCAATGATTTTAATAATTTTAATAAGTAGTAATCAAATATTATTATATGAAGTCGAAAAAATATAATAATTAGAATAAATTAGATAAAATTGAGCATCTTTAGTATTTTTTAAAATTTGAATTAATTAGAACATGTACAATATGTGATTTTTTTTTGTTTTATGTCTAATAAAATTTGGACCATTGATTTAAAATTAAAAAGCTCTTTTAGTAAGTCTCACCATTCATATTGATATCTGCTTCAATTATAAACTTGCTATTTCCATTTGCATGTAGTAGATGTCATCTAATATCATTGTTTTTTGACAATTTGATTTTATTATCACTGTGAACTGAAATTTTATTTAACTTATTTTATCCTCAGAGACAGAGTTATAAATTAATCATTTTCATAATGAAAATTAATTTTAAATATATTATTAATTTATTTATATTATTATCATATATATCTTTAAAACCTAACAATAATGAAATTAACAAAATTAACAAAATTACAATAGCAGTATCACTATTCAGTATTAACAAAATTTAAACCTAACAATATTCAATATATAAAATATGCTCTGTTCAAATTATTCAATATTAACAAAATGTTCAATATATAAAATATTACAATAATCAGTATCAGTATTCAATATTCATAATACTCAGTTCATCAAAATTATACTCAGTCAAATTATACCCAGTTTCCAACAAGAATCATGAATACTCAGTATCAATAAATCAACAAAATTATAAAAAATGTGCATTCCACTTAACAGAAATGTACATTTCAAATTAAAATCGTTTTTCTGGCGGCATACAATGGTATACCGCGAAATCAAAATCAAAAACCGAAATCAATACCAAAAATCGAAAAATCTCAAACATTAATACTGAAAATATTCAGTTTATAACGGTTTCGGTTTCGATTTGATTTGACAGTTCGGTTTTGGCGGTATACCGGTTCAAAACCGCCAAACTTTCACCCCTACCTATATAATCAAAATAATGTGGCCAGTGAGAATGATGTGTTTCAACTTAGATTAAATGACTTGACCTAAAAATTTATGATTCTCCTATGGACACAAAAAAATTAATGGAGGTAGAAAGTCTTGCTAATTAAGTGCCTAACAGATTTGATGTATACAAAGAATTTAAGTGAATATATTAGATAAATTTTAATTTGAATTAGATCAAATATGATTTTTTTTAAAAAAGAGCCAATCCAATAGGGTAGATTTGATTTTTAAATTTTTAATTCCGTTATATTTAGATTATTTTAAATTTTATGTGAATTTCAATATTTACAAGTAATTTCAACTCAGTGAATTTAGATCAAATCAAAATTTTCTATCTCTATTTATAAACTTTAGTTAATTAGTGAGTTTTCTCTAAAAATTATTAGTTAATTTGATATAGTGTAAAAGTTTTATAATAATTTTTTTTAGAATAATGGACATATTTTCATTCATTAATAGTATGATATTTATAAAAAAATAATTTTATAACTTAGAATATTAATATGAAATTAGTTTATTACTACTGATAATTATATATTAGCTCAACTTTAAAATCATAATTCAATTTTCATCATGAATTTTTTTTCAATAACTCTATATTTTTTATTGAGATTCTATTAAATATAGTACTATAATATGATATGCACTAAAAATTATATAATATGTTAGATAACAAATATAAGGGATGATACTCAATAGTATATAATCATATATTACTAAATAATCAATTTTAAATCACTAAAACTCTTTAAAAAATAAAATTCTCATTAAAAGGGATAAAATAATAAATTTAAAATAAAAACTCTTAAAAAGAGATGAAACAAAATAAAAATTAATAAAATAGAATAAAATAATTTATTTTATTAAAAAAATAAAAAAAATAAATGAAAAAAAGTTTTGGTGCCTATAGAATATACCGGTGATAACTTTAAAATATCAAAAAACAAAGAGTTGTTTTCAAAAAAAAGAAGAGAAGCGTTTAGGATTTTTGCTTAAACAGGTTTATTATCATTTTATATAAGATTAAAATAAAATTTAAAAAAATTTTCTAAAACAGGTTTGATAGAGATATACTAATTCATTTTTCAATATATATGGAAAAAAAAATGCATATTACATGTGATGGAGCGGCCACCTATAGAATCAAAATAATGTGGCCGGTGCTTATTTATGAGAATGGTGTGTTTCAACTTAGATTAAATGACTTGACTTAAAAATTTATGATTCTCCTATGGACCCAAAAAAATTAATGTAGGTAGAAAATCTTGCTAATGAAGTGCCTAATTATAACAAACTCATTAAAATTACTCAAAAGAGAAGTCAATTTGTAGCACCTCTCGATTCCAGCGCTCCTAGCTGCAGAAATGTCATTCGCATGCACAAGCAACTTATTATCAAGATTTTATCTCAGAAAAAAAAAATTATCAAAATTGGGCCATCAGATTCCATCACAGAGACAGGGAACCAAGTGCTTATTATTGGTCATTTGTTTGTCTCCTGGATGCATTCAGAAAGCTCCCTTTGAGCTCAATTTATTGTTACAATTAACTCGTGTGGGAAAAAAAAAAAAAAACTAGTTCATATTCAGTTGTAGATAACTATTTTATATGCTGGCACCTTAAATAACAACACATAATTGTCTATTGCAATGACGTTTATATTTTTTACTTTTATGAAGTATAAAAAATTGATACCCTTTTCCAATAATTACTATATTAATTAGACACGTACATTTGGTATAGATAAAATTTTCTCACATCGCATAAAAAACAAGATGTTTTACTATTTTAATTTACTAGATTTATTTAAATATATAACCTTTCATAAATAATCAAAGAATTCATACAAAAACTATATATTTTTCTCATAAAATTTCATTAATTTAATTTAACTTTAGTTAAATCAAATCAATTAATATAATTAATTATCTTTGAAAGGAATTTGCTCCATTTTCTAGTATGAATAACGATAGGTGTTTTGGTACTTTGTAACTCAAAGTGTTTGGTTCTTTTTTTTTTTTCCTTTACCATTTTCTAATTTTCACTAACTAAATTTATTTTTCTTTAATTTTAGCTAGGAATTTACTATTATTTAGGAAGTTTACGACATTTTTTTTTTCCATAAAACAATCAATATTCATTATCAATTTCAACATTCCTAAACTTATGGTAAATATTGAACCATTAATTGATTTAATTTATTTTAATTAGTATCTTTATACAACATGGACCTCATTTCTAAAATTTTCAAAATCTGCCAACTCAATTAAACAATCCCATCAAAGAAAAACACACCATATATAATTGTGTGACGAAAATTATTGTACTTATTGTTTTTAATCCGTTTTAGGCTACTACAACAAAGATATGGGTGAGATATAAAATTTTCTAGTTGATGAATATATAGGTAGTAGTTTACCGGTGGAAAATTTCTTTTTCTTGTTTCTTAATTAGACTTCTACTTGTGTTCAAATCATAATTTTTTCTGACACGAATAACAAATTTAAAGTCTTGAACAGGATTTTTGTTTTTAAAAAAAAGAAACAAAATTCTCTAAGAAACCCTTAGTATCATTAGATTAAATTTTTTTAATTAATATCAACTGTCTTTCCCTTCTATATATATATTTTTTATTTCGCAGTTAATCGGTGAACTTTAGTATTTGTTTTCTATTTTTCTTTCATATCTTGCACGTTGTAGTGTTACAAAATTACCGTAGATTTTTCTTATTCGTATTAAATGTATATGCGGCAATATTTATATGAAGTGAGTCTCATTATATACATAATATATGAAGACCACTCACTTTCAAAAACAAAATAATATATGAAGACCACTCCACTCCATCCATACAATGGAGCAATCCCCTTCATTTTCCAAACTAGAAACAATCCTGATTTCTAAGCAATCAATCAAAGAGTTTCGTAACTTTTCATTCACAAAGGGTAAGGTCTATTGTCATGAAAAAATAGTTAGTGAATTTTCACTTAATAATTTTTAAATTTGTCACCAATGAATAATCTTATTATTTTTATAAATTTAATATAAAAACTAATTAATGTGATTGAATTTGCATTATATTTTTATATTTTATCATTTCAATAACATACCAAATTTTTAAAAAATTAATATATATTATTGAAATTTTATTTTAAATCCTTAAAATTTATAGAGTTTTATTATTGAATCCTATCCTTGAATTTTATGCTATTAGACAATTAATTTTTAATGGCTCAAAGTCATAAAATGATACCAACACCATTGAATTAAATTTATCAGTAAAACTTATAATTTAAATCTTAAAAACTTAATTTAATGACATGTGAAATATTATGATAAATTTGCTAATGATAGTTTAAAGATTTGGAAACACTACTATTTATTTTTCTATTTTTTTAATATTAATATAACTTATATGTGTGTGTTTATTCATATATCTATTTATATATGGATAAAATTTCTCTATTAATAAAAATTTCTGAATTTATTATTGATCTCTTATGAGTGTTGATGTACATACACTTAGCATCCAACTTTTTTTTTTTTTTTTTGATGTGGCAAGAACGAGTTCTTGAGTTTTCTATAGTGTCAGAATTTCCATGTTAATATAACTTTGAATTTAGATTAATAATCTAGTAGCTGAGTATAATTTGCATTATCAGAGATTAAGGATGTGTTTAAATCCTGACTCCACAATTTTTTTAAAAAATTTTTGGATAGTATAAAAAATATAAGACATTAGTACCTTATAATTTATTAACTCAGAAATTATGACAAACAAAATTATGTTATCATCAAATATTAAAAGAAAAAAATAACTAATATGAAGTTGAAAGTATAAATATATGGTTTTTGAATCATTTGAAGCATCAGAAATTTAAATAGAAATAGAATTTTTTGAGGGTTATGATAGAAATCATAATTTTTAATTTTGGAGAAGATTGTGGAGTTCATTATTTATCAAAATTATTGAGTTTTACGTACTATAATAAAGAAAATCTAATTATTTAATTAAATCCATATTTAGACCCAAAAATCATTCATATTGAAGTTCAATATTTTACTTCTAGTTTTTAAGAAATTTTTAAAATTTATTTTTCCTTTCAGTTTGAATTATGATTTCTTCTTCTTTTTTTTTTGTTTTCAATTTTAAAATTTATAGTACCTATATAAAACTCCTGTAATAGTGCTTTAACAGCATAAAATAGTAGTACAAGTTTTTTTTTTTTATTCTATATTTTATTATCAGTTACAACCGAGTGTTTGATTGAAACTGTTTAGCAAGCTATAAGCTGCCTATTATTTTTTTGCCCAAATAATACCATCGAAACAATTAAGGACAGAAAGTAATAAGATAATTTGCTCCACCAGTACATGTGAATGTGCTACTCTTATCATCGTAAGGATAACTATACGCCTGAGGACACTGATGCTTGAAAATCTTAGAATAATTCGTCGGCGGGCATTTGTCCGGCGTTCCATAGTCACCGGTGCAACAATATTCTGGCTTATTAAATGCTACACATGCACTCTTGCAACCAATGACACCCCCACCTGCGCCTTTCACAGCTAGTTCAGGTGGACATACAGCATTCACATTAGCCGGACAACTTGTACTCCGGCAACTGCTGCCGCTGCCTTGTGGGGTTATCGAAACAGGCAAGTTAAAGCCGTCGACAAGACTAATATCATACAAATCTGTTCCCCCATTAGTAGCTAGAGTGAACTTCGCAAGTGAGGCTGGTGGGGTTCCACCTGCACCATTACATTGGACTTGGCCGGAGCCGCAATCTGCAGTAGCGCATTGGAACTTTCCAGTAGGGTCTGGAGCGCAACTGGTCCTAGCCCAGAACCGGCCGCTCCATGGAGTCTGAGCTTGAAGGGTGGATGATGCCTTGGAGGGTAACTCGAAGCCTGTTGAGGGTAAGGGATTGCCACTGCCTGTTAGGGTTGCCGGCCATATAGTGACAGGGCAGTTGTTTGTGAACGTAAATGTGATAGAGTAAGTATCTGTATGCAAAATAAGAAGGAATTTTGTGTTAGTACATATACATAGTATAGTTGTTAGATTTTTATGGATTATGGATACTAGACTGATATTAGTATAGTTTTTAGATTTTTATAGATGTTTATATGGATTAGGGATATGATTTTATACTAATATTAGTATAGTTATATTTTTTTTAATTGTAATTGGCATGTTTAATTATACATGAAAGAACAATTATCCTTTTAAAGCGCTAGAAATATTTAGACTCTATTTTTCATGAAAAATAACTTGTTTATGAAAAATATTTTGTAAAGAAAATATTTTTTGAGAAACATATTTTCTGTTATTTGAAATACGTTACAAAAAATAATTTTCTCTTGGTTTATTAGATTATAATAAAGTTTAGATAATAAATATTTTATATTTATATTATTTATTATTTAATATAAAAAACATATTAAAATAAAAATTTTTAGTCTCATTTATTGCCCGCGATCATCATCAGCCAACAACGACCGATAATGGGTATTGTTAGTTAAAGATGGTTAGTGATAATAAATATATATGTTTATATTATTTATTTATCATTTAGATGAATTTTTCAAATTTCAGAAGATGAGAATATCATTTTCTTTAAAAGTGACTTAATTTTCCATTAAACAGGAAAATTTTTTTAAACGCGCCAAATATCAGAAAATAAAACAATATTTTTTGCAAAACAAATGGAACTAATTATCAACAAAAAGGGAAAAAAAAGAGAGAGACAAAGACAGATTAACCATAGCTATTGCAATAGAAAGACAGAGACTAATCATAATATAATGTATCTGATTAGAAAAGAGAGATTTTCTTTATAATTTTAATTCATGGCTATAACCTGTATTTAGAATATGCAGAATGCAGCTCCTAATTTTTTGTTAGCAAAGAACAGATATATAATTGGATTAACATAAAGAAACATATAACTGTACAATATAAATAAATGAAATAAATGGACCTAAAAGATTATATTAAAAGATATGGATATTTAAAAAAAATAATATATGTATATATATTATGAAGAAAAACACAAGAGAGGTTATTTACTAGAGAAGAAGAGAAGGGCCAAGAAAAGGCCAAATGTTGCTTTAATCCCCATTATGATAAAGAATGCTGCGCTTGCTTCTTAGAGTAATTTCGTGTTTGTGGTGTGTATAACTGAAGTAATTGGGTGTCATATATAGCGGAAATCCCTCGTATGCCAATTGGCAATAAAGGGTAATAAGGTCAACAAACCCACCTAAACTGGAAAATCTTGGTAATTTCCACGTTATTATGAGAAGTGACACTTGAATATATATATATATATATATATACTCGCGCACATAGGGATCGTCCACCTCTTCAATTAGTAAATTTCATTAGTAACAAGATATTCTTTCTTTATTCATGAACATTTTCAAAATAGAAAACAATATAGACATCTATGTCTATATTTATATTATTGAAATTTTTATGTGGATTAATATTAATTATGAGTTTATTTTAATTATTTATAAAATAGACTGAATAATATAATTTATTGATTTGGGATAAACCTAATTAAAATGTGATTAATTGAGTTATAGGCTTGTGACACTTTTTGTGGACCAATATAGAAGACGGTCAGTGTAGGCCTATTTTAACATGAACTTGTGATGAGTGGGCCTGTTAAAATCTATTATAAATAGACTAAATTATCTCTCCTGCCTTAATAACATTTGACAACCCTAGTTGCTACACTCATCGTAGTCGTCTTGTGAAAAGGTCAAGAAGAGGAAGACTTAACTCTTTTTTTTAACTCTTCTGACCTATTATCCGAGTGTTCTATTTTCAGTGATCGGAATAATGACGCGGAACAATTTAGAATCCAATGCATAAAGAGGTATGCAACTTGTTTCCGCTTTCAGATCTATTGCGCAAACAAATACACAATTTTTCTTCCGCTTAATTATGAATGGTGTTCTAAATTTATGTACTATATCCTAAATAAATTCTTACATGTGGTATCAGAGTATGGTTGTAGTACATGATTTAGAACTTTAAATATTTTGTATTGTTAATAAAAAAAAAATTATTTTGGCCGAAGTAACACCATTGGTGAATTACATACGGTTGACATATTAATTTGCTTCTACCGTCTCAAGCTACTGCATTAGATCAGTTGGTTTCGATGCACGTTCAAGAGATCGCGGGTTTGAAACCCACGTTGGCCAAACTTCTCCTTTTTCTGGCAATTTTTTTTTTGTTTTCTTCTTCTGCAATTCTTGCACAACTCAACAAACAGAGACCGATTTTTTTTTGGGTTCCAAACCTAAATCGCAAATAGCATTAAGGTGTAGGTCTTTTTCATACATGGGGATGAGCTGAATGATGGTCATGGGTAGCTCCTTCCACGGGGTATTCCCCTTTGTTTGTTGTTGTTCTCGTTTCTCAAACTGATAATACTCTTGCGTATTAAAAAAAAAAGAAGGGGCTCGTGTCCGTGTCTGTCGCCATGAAAACCCATTTGCTTCTGCTCATCTTTTCCATTCTCATCCCCTCATCTTTATCCGAAGTCAACCTTTCCGTTACTCCCACCACGCTCACCAAATCATGCGACAAAACCATCATTGTCTAGTCCGACATCATTTCGCCTTCCAAGCTCGACTGGGTCGGGCTCCATTTCTTTACCCATCACCAACATCTGCTCCAATTACTCATTTCGGATCTTCCGTTGGACCGAATCCGAGATCAACCCCAAACGCCTCGACCACAACCATAACCCACTTTCGTAGATGGTCCATTTGCTGGTGGTCAGCGCATGGGCCGAAGTAGATCCACTTGTCGTATACGGACTCCAACGATGAGATGAGGGTGTTGTTTGTGGCTCGGGGTGTGAGGGAGTGATTCGGAAGAAATGATAAAGTTGATGGCAGATATCAGAGTCATCGAACGAAATTGTTTCTAGTTCAGTTAAATGTTCTTGGAGGTTTGGTTTCATAGAAACAACACAAAAAAAAAAATGACAGAGAAAAAAAAAGGAGAGAGGGATGCACGCCGTGGGTTTCGAACCAACGACCGCATCCCTAGGAAATACTTAGCCTTATCCGACCGAACTAAGTCTTTTGCCTGTCAATGGGTTATACACGATAATATTTATATAATTCACTTGTATTCATCTATATAATGTCATTTTATTTTTGTAATTATTTATATATATGTATGTGTGTGTATGTGTATATATATATATTTAGCTGGGTTAAATATATAATTGTTTGTCTATTTATTATTAAGTGACATTGACCTTGTGATATTAATAAATAAATAGATATTTGTTTTGCACATAAATGAGAAAATAATCATGTGCTTAAAATTAAGGTATGTTGTGTTTGATACCTTGTATATTTTTTTGAAATATGTATTTGTGTTTAGTATGTATTTTAATTAGGCTATTATAAATCTCTAATTATAAATAATTTTATGGGTTGATATTTGGAACATTCATTAAAATTCGTAGAATTATCTTTAATTTTTGCGAAGAGATTATTCCAAATTAATGTATATAATAACTTGCTCAAAGGGGGTTATTAGATACATTAATTTTAGAAGAGTTTGTTGAAATGAAAACAAAATTCCAAATTAATGTATATAATGGTATGCCCAAATGGAGTTATTAGAAGCATTAATTTTGGGAGTTCTTGTTCGAATGAAATTTTCAAATTAATGTATATAATAATCTGCCCAAAGGGGATTATTATATGCATTGATTTTGGGAGGGCTTGTTGAGATAAAGCTATTTGTGAGTAGAGTTGCATTAGTCTATAGAGTTTGTCTGCTCAAAGGGGATAAATTTCTCGAAACTGGTATGAACTTGATTGTGAGTTTCATAACTAGAAATTCTATTGCATGTGTATGTTTTGCCCAAAGGGGAATATGTAGTGATGCCAAAATTTTCTAGATTGAGTAAATTATTAATTTGTTTTTGTATATAGCCCAATTCTAATACATGCTCTTGTTTTGTGCAATCAGTCTCCTTTAGTTTCAATAATAGTACTACAACTGTTGAACTTTTGGCTAACACAAACTTTAAGAGGTGAAAATAGGACATTCAGTTTATTTTGGGGATGAGTGAGATAGAATATGCTCTTTATGATGATGAGTCTGCTAAACCCACCTATGAGAGTAATATTGAAGGAAGATGAATTATATGTAAAGTGAGAGATATATAATTGTATTAGTCTTATGGCTATAAGAAAAAACTATTTCTGAATATTTTAGGAGTAGTTTGTCCACTAATGTTAACAACCAAATTTTTATTACTACTGTAGAAAATATATACTTTGTATCCGATAAAGTTGAAGCTAGAACCCTTATGAATCAGTGAACTAGTATGAAATACAACCATAGTGGGAGTGTAAAAGATTATATTCTAAATCTGGTTCACCT
>CATIWR010043495.1:0-10588 GCA_949677035.1 Omphalea diandra
TCAAGTCCCTGGCTCTTTTCACTGTTTCTGCAGTCTCTGAAGACATTGATAACTCCAGAAGTTCAAGTAATTTCTCATCTGGGACAACACCCACCTAAAAGCATGGAAAAGGACATGCATAATTTCAAACCATTCATCTTCACGACAAAAGATTGAAAATTTTATTATTGTGTGAATTATCATTAACCCAGTGAAGATTTAAAAAAATGAGTTGAAGCATAAATCTGAGCAGAACAAGTTAAGGATGAATTGGAGGACAGAACTCACAAGCTCATTCACAAGAGATGTAGTTATCCTCTTCCCCAACAAACTCAGCTGATCTAACATAGTTTCGGCATCCCGAAGCGAACCTTCTGCATTTAAAGCAATCAAATCCAGTGCATCCAACTCAACATCCAGATTTTCTTCAGTAGAAATTCTCCTCAGCCTTGCCACAATATCCCCATCTTTAATTTTGTTAAATAGGTATTTCTGGCACCGCGATTGTACAGTACGAGGCACATTATCAGGATCAGTAGTTATGAAAATGAACACAACTCGTTGTGGTGGTTCTTCAAGAAATTTGAGAAATGACAGCCACATCTTAGAGGGCAATAAGTGACACTCATCAATAAGAAAAACTTTGTAATGAGAAGAGCCTGTTGGGGGCCAATGTGAAACCTTCGTCAAAAGATGCCTAACTTTGTCGATGCCTTTCTTATTAGTCCCATCAACTTCCCGTAGATCTTTGGTCTTACCAGAAATGAAATCAGTGCATTCTCTGCAATACCCACATGGCTTTGTTTCTTCTGTAGACACACAATTTAAAGCAGAAGCAAAAATCCTAGCTGTTGATGTTTTTCCAGTCCCACGGGGACCTTGGAAAAGATAAACTGGGGCAATCCTTCCCCTGGAAATTGCATTCATAAGAGATTGAACCACAATGCTCTGTCCAATCACTTCACCAAAGAAGACTGGCTTGTATTTCTGGCTCAAACTTCGAATACTTTCAGGATTACCTTCCTCCTCCCCATCTCCATTTAGAGCAACAATCTCCAAACCATCCTGGCTTCTACAACTAGACCACCTTCTCCCGTCCAATCTACTCAAGGCTTCCAAATCAAGCTCCCCAAAGTTTGTAGAGAGCTCATCGTCACTACGACCAGTTCCAATAGATGACCCTCCTCTTCCATCACTATTTGTAAGCAACGGCAGAAGTCCTTGGGGACTGCTGGAAGTTATCCTTCTCTTATTAGAAACTGACGATGAACGCCGGCGTCTATGATACATTGACTGACTACCACATAGCATAGTAGTCCCTTTCCTTCGTAGAGTATCTGAAAGGGAAGGAGAGTAACAACTTCCACATACCCCTCTATGTCTTGGTGTTCTTTTTGACCAGTAGCAAGGAATTCCACATCCCTGGCGACCCGGCAAATCCAAATGGTCATCCTCCTCATCATCCCCATCATTCAACGAGGTTGTAGTAGCATCCCAAGATCCAACAGTGCTTGGGTTGCGAATACGGTACCTATTATAAGAACCAGTTGACAATGCAGGTGTGCTGTAAGTATAAGAAGAGTCCTCTTTTCGATTACTTCTCAATAATTTAGATGGAGAATTAGACCATTTCTTGTGCTTAAGTTTTATTAACAGTGGGGATGCCCCTGAAATCTTTGTTAGATCCTCAGCATGACTATATTCTTCAGTATCATCAGATTGCTCTACAGAGTCATCCCTTCCTAAACCTATAGCCATTGAAGGATGACTCCTGAGCAATCTTCTCAAATTCATTTCTTTTTGTTGATATCTGGACAAAATACCCAAATGGGTATTAGTTTTCTTACTCTTTTTCTTGATCCCCAGTGCTCTTTTCATTGACGGCGATACGAGATTCGCATCTCTGCACCTGAAAATCATCGAAGACGACCTGCTCTCCCCCAAGCAAGTATCACTTTTAGAATCCGCAACATTCCTTGCATCACTCAAGCTATCATCAAGGCTGTCTTGAATAGAACGAGACTCATAGTGTTCATCAGCATCATTTCTTGCCATTGCACTTTTCTCGCTAGACGATTTCTGGATCTTCCAATTGTACAGAAACACCCTCCTCTCTTTCCCATTATTCTTCAGGTGAGAATCCAAATGAGAATTGTAATAATTCTCATTTGGGATTACATTCTCACGTTCAAACTGCTTCCGCATAGAAGCGGAAGTAGAAGAAGTAGCAGCAGCAGCAGCAGCAGAAGCTAGAGCTGCGGCTGCAGATCTAGAGGAACTAAGAGGAGACTTCCATGAAGAAGTAGTTCCTGGATCGCGCAAAACTCTAGCTGCCCTTCTGATTTGAGTGAGCTCCTTCTTTAAGTGCAACCTGCTTGGATCAGAAACTCTCATTTCTGACATCTTTCTTTTATGTATATGTCTTTTCTTGGTTGGTGTAGTGTAAAATAATAGAAGCTCAATGAAAAAACAGGTATATGAACAAGAAATACATTGACAGAGAAAAACCCACAAAGGAGAAACCTCATTTATTACATTGTACAACACCACCCACACCACATTCCCATTTCAGTTGATTATGCAACTAAATAGATTAGAAAGTGTCCATTTTTATATGAGTAATACATCAACTTTTAAGCATTTATGGTAAAGGTGGTAATGGTGAAAAGATGGAGCTATTGGAGAGTAATTAAGGATGATGAAGAACAGATCTGACAGAGAGTGGGGCTGTGAAAATGAAATTATATGAACCAAAGGATGGATTTTCATAATAATATTACATGTGAATGTGAAGGTGATTTGTTTTCTCTATTACTAGGGTTTTTATTTGGCGCCCCAATTGAAATATTGAAATCTTGAATGAATCTTTTGGATTTATGGTTTTTTAAGGCAAAAGAGATTTTTGGTATTTTCTTGAAGATCCAAAACAAAAGAGGCAATCTCCTAGAAGACATTATAGTTTCTCACACTTCTCACTTTCTTGTCTTGCCTTCCATTATTACTTTTTTTTAAAAAAAAAAAAAGTTACAAGAGGGGTGGGTTCTTTTTACCATAGTTGGGTTAATTACTATAAACTTCTTACAGTTTATTATAATTAACTAAGTCCTTCTTAATTTATTTCCAAAAAAAAACTAACTCCTTTAATTTTGAATGTCGTATAAAGTAAATATTTTATGATTATTTAATTATATTAAAAAGTTATTAATTTTTTATTAAATTTATGTAAAATATCAATAATACATTTTATTTCATTTTGAATTTTCATCTTATATCAATTACTTTATTCCAAACAAATAACCTATTATACACATATATGAAAGCATACAAATAAATTTAAAAATAATAAATAAAATAGGCCCAAAATATTTAACTGTTGCCAACAAAATTCAAAATGGATAATTATGCCAATTATCCACAAACTCTTGTTAATTTCTCTTTTACAAACTCAATATTTGACAAACACAAGTAATATCATTGTATGATACTACGTTTAATGAGTTTTTCATATCGATCGAGATAAATTCTAAGACTAATGAATTACATATCATATTATTGAATATGATCTTAATGGGTGTGATTACATTTTTTATATGTCACAAAAGAAAAAAATCTCAAAAAAATATAAAAAATAAAAATTAACATAAAAAAATTGTGACCATGAAAAGTTAAAGTTAATAACAGAATCCACCCATTGTGAAGTGAGGAATGAGCAATTTTTTGTTCATTTCAAAATTTTAGCTATATGTATTTGATTTTCATATAGAACGATTCAAGTCCGAATCAAGAAGAGTTTAATTGTAAAATATAAGGATACAAAAGGAAAAGGAGTGATCGATAAGTTGATGAATGCATATAATTAGCAAGCTATAATAATAATAACTGGTCAAATGTAGGTAAAACTAATTTCATACCTTTTTTCACACAATTAACATATCTTTCCTTCTTCAATAATGAAAACTTGATTTTTCATTTTCAACAATATTAATTGTTGAACCTCTTTTTCAATTTAGATCTATTGTTGTTGTTGTTGAGCGTAACAAAATTATAAAAAGATGTTTGTCGAAAATATAGAGGAAAAGAAAAACAAAACCTTCGTTACGGTAAAATATTTTAAAAATTTACAAAACATATTGAAAAAGAAGGAAGAGGAAGAAAAAAAAAAGAATCACAAAACATATTTGAAATTTTAAAATTATAAATTAAAATTATTGATTGTATAGTAGTTAACTGATAGAAAATGTTCAATTTTCTAATGAATAGAACTTTTAGTATAACAGAATAATTGTTAGATATCATTTTTATAATTTTGAAGATTAATAGGAGACTTAATAATTATGACAAATTATAAGAGATTATTAATAATGAATTCGATAAAGTTATAAAAAGGATCAAGAAATTGAACGTGAAACACTTTGATCTCAAAAATATATACAGATTATTAAACTAAATCATATTGTGTCCTAAATAAAACATTATTGATATCAGTTAAAAAAATCATTATTACATTCATATTAAGATGAGAGGAATTATTCCCCCCACCCCAAAAAAAAAAAAAAAACTTTGCAGGATTATAATATTTTAATAGTATAAAAAATGAAATTTAAGATCTGACAACATATTTTTCCTTCATAAAGTTTAAGTCATAGAAAGAATTTTTTTAATTATTTTATTGTGGTTATTTTTAAATAAAATATTGTTGATATAAATTTGTTTAACAAATTTATACCATCTCAGACTAAGTGAAAAATGATAAATTTTATTTAATATAAAAAATTATAAAAATAATAAATTTGATAGTCATATGCAATAACCAATGGCAACTTCAGTCCATCATGAATTACCAATGGATGTGATAATAATTGACAATCAATTGTCAAGAATTAATAGAACATAACATCTGTTTATATGATTTTTCATAAATTAATTAATATTTTTATCAAAAATTTGAACAATAACTTTTCAGCTTAAAAATAAAAAATTATTTTTTAAGCCAATTATAGTTCTAACACCATAAAATATTTGCGCAAACTAATTTTTTTAAGTGCTTCAAACACTAGAAAATGCGAAAAATATTTTCTCACTCATACTTGTAAAATTATATTGGAAAACTTATATTTGGTTATTATATTTGATATTCAATTAGAATTTTACGTTGATGATCCAATGAAATGCCTTCTCTAGTACTAAAGAAAAAACAGTAGTGATCCTATGATAACATATAGTATAAAAAATAAGTGATTTTAAATACAACAAAAAATTTGGTCATTATGAATTTTATTTTTTTCCAAAAAATAATAAACTTTTTAGTAAGAAGTTGAAAATGGCGAGTGAAATTAACCCAAAAAGAAAGTAAAATCAAGAATTGTCATATCATGTCAAATTATTAACTTTGTGGTACCAAAAATAAAATGGAAATTGATTTTTTTTTTTCTTTTAGGAGATCCTTTTAATTACAAAAACCAAAAGCTAAATACAAAATCAAAATACAATTTTGTTTCATTTGTCACTTTCACTCATTCAATTAGCATATAAATCATTTCATTATGCATTTTCCATTAATTCAGGAAAAAAATTTTGTTGCTGAAAATAACAAGTTGAAAGAATTTGTGTGGAGACCACACTTCCAAGGAAAGCCTAATTGTCAATTTCTAGTCACCCACTAAAATTTTCTTGTAAAATCAATTATTTATGTCCTTATTTTAGCACCTATTGATTGAAAATTGCTTTTTGTTAAATATGATCATTTGATTGTAACTCCTAAACTTTCATGCTATCTTTGCATTTTTTTTTTTAAAAGGGTAGACAAGTAATGGTGCAATAAACAGTAGATTAGAAATAATGTTACTATTCATTGATATTTATATACAAATCTTGTTTATTTCAAAAAAGTTCAATTTTTTGAAAATTAAAACATTTTCATATTTGATTACAAAAAAAGTGTAAAGTAAAAAAAAAAAAATAATTCTTCTAACTTTTTTAATATAGAAAAAATATTTTACTGAATAAAAAGTCAATAAAAGAAACTTTCTTAAGAAAGTTGAGAAATAATTTAAAAAATTAATTTATTAATAATTTATTCAATTAAAAACTACTTTGTTGATATATTAGATATAAAATAGCATTATATAATATATATTTTTAGAAGTTATTGAGTAAATCAAATATGACATTCGTGCATTTTTATAAAATAATATATATGAATCAAATATTATAAAATCTAATTTCTTATAAAATAAATTTTTAGAAATACCATTCCTATAGATTTTTTTTTTTTTTTGAAAGTGAATACTTTCATTCTAAATGAGACCATAGCGTTATGTGTTAATCTATTGATGGAACAAAATTTTTGATGAGATTTGAATGCAAAATTTCTTAGACTCCTAAATATTTATCAATTTTATTATTGCTTACCAATAATACAAATTATAACCTTAACCCAAAAAAAAAAAAAATACTAGAATTATAATTATGAGGGCAATTGATTTGAGCACTTTTCCTTTTCATGGTCAACACGATTTCAACACATAGCTCATAATTAATATGAAATCAAATGAGTATAGTTACTGAACTTGGATTCAATATGAATGTACCCTACCCATGAGTGAATTGGGCAAAGGCTAATCAATCAATTTCTGAAATAAAGATGGAATTGTGCCCTATTTATTGACTTCATTTCACATACTGCCAATGACTTGGGCTTTGATTGCGCTGCAAACTTTGGCCTTTAGAGAGAGAAATTCCAACCATTCAAATCTCTCTCTCTCTCTCTCTCTCTCTTTTTTTTTTTTTTAAAGCTCTCATCACACTTAATAACTGGAAACAACTTATTTATATACACTTAATAAATAAGATAATTAAAATTATATTTAAAAGATATGAATATATTTATATTTATGTCTAAAATTATTATAATAATTCAATTATTTGAATCATCATCCACCCATTAATTAAGTGTATTAAAAATTTTTCTACACTCACTAAAATTTTTGCCCTTTCACTTCGCCTATCATATATTAATCAATTATAAGTTACTATTCGATCAAAATTGAAATAAATAAGCCTAATATTAAGCAAGAACAAACCAATTAATGTTAGCAAAAATTTGGTTTATTTAACAGAAGTCTTAATTTAATAATAAAAATAACTTTACATTGGAGTAAATGATAGAGTTCAAATCCCATAAGGTATAAATCTTTTTTTTTTGTGCTAAAAAATGGTTCCTCAATTTTATAATTTAAAATTACATTTTAAATTTTCGAGCATATATATGCGTGTATAATATTTATTTATTAATTTTGTTTATAAATTATCTATTTAAGGGAGAACATAGATTTTAGATATACCAAACCAAACTGAAAAACATTCGAAATGTAAATAAAAATTATCAAAAAATAACTGGACTAATTTGAATTGGAATAATATTGTGGGTTAATATTGATTATTAATATTCATTAGATTTTATATATATATATATATATATATATATTGTAAATTTATTTTTTTAAAAGGAATCGAATATATAAATACTCAAATTAAATCGAATCGATTTATGAATCTTGAATTGGACTGATCCAAATTCGATATTTTTTTTAATCTCCGTCTAATACAAGTTCCTTCATTCTTCAAATAATTAATTTTTGATCTAATTCTATATAATTTCAAATAATCAATCAAAAATCAGATCCAATCACTTTTAATATACATAACTCACATTATCATACATTCATAATATATCTCTATTATACATTGTATATCTATTGTCGCTTCATCTCTTAAATCATGTTGTTATTCTGTTCATTATTATTTTTCCAATCAAAATGAACATAATTGCAACCAATCGTTTACTCTAATAATAAAATACGATTATTTAAAAATTTAAAATTCAAATATCATTAATGTAATTTTTCTTCTCAATATTAAAAAAATGATAAATATAATTGCATGGACCAGAAATACACTTTGCTTTTCTTTTCCTATTTTAAATATATTTTTTAAAATATATAATTACATAATATAAAAAGCAATAAACAGTCTTAAAAACAAATTAAATCAAAATATTTTCATTTTATTTAATTTAATTTTTATACATAAATTGATATTAATCTAAATTTTATTGGTTTGATTCTATATGTTATAAAATCAGAGCGTGCACACCTAGGCTATTCAAGATATTTGACATGTCGGTCCACTCGTCCAATCCCAATGGTCAGTGGGACAGATTCCTGCATTAAAATATTATATACAATTTCGGAATTATCTAAAGCTAATGCTCCTATTCCTTCCAATTATTACTCAGCATTTAATTATTTCGCCAAAAATTATATTGTCATAGATGAAAAATAAATGTGAAATAGAAAGTGCACCCTAACATTATAAAGACCATGCACGAGATGTCTTCTACGCATAAAAGAAAAAAGGACAAGTGATAATGAATTTTTATTTTTATAGAATCCAATTTGGAATAAAAAAATTTTTGAGATTCAAATCTAATATGATATTATGGTGGTGCATCTCATGTTAAGGCCAACCTAATTAAAATGAAAGCCTAGTTTCACCATAGAGTTTTATAGGAAATACTACACAATCTTAAATATTATAGATAATAAATATTTTATATTTATATTATTTATTATTTAATATAAAAAATACATTTAAAATAAAATTCTTTTTACAAGTCTCATCTATTATCTATGGTGATTACAAATTATGATAATCGGTGACGGGTATTAGTGATCAAAGATGATCAATGATAATAAATATATGTATTTATATGATTTATTTTTCATTTAAATGTATTTGTTAAAATTCAAAAAATAACTTTGAATTTTTAAAATGTAAAGTCATTTTCCTAAAAATTATAATGGATGTATCATTTGAGTCAAGAGTTTTGATCAAATACATCTACTTTAGAATCATTATGATCTCGTCATTGAAAAATGTTTCTTAGTAATTTTTTATTGAAAAAATTATAAATCTAATATTTAATTTTTTTTATTTTGATGTCTAAATACTTTTTTAATTTAATTATCTAAACGGATACAATTATTTTTAATATGATATTTTTCTGTAACAAGTGACTGTTTGAATACTTAATATGCAAAATGACACTCATTTTATTGGCATATAAGACGACGTACCATTATTTGGAGATAAAAAAAATAAGATGAAAATGCTCTTATTGATCCCTTGCATAACTCTTAGTTCCTTTAGAAAGAAAATGACATTTTCATCTTTTTTCATTTTTTTTTTGTTGTGTTATCTTACATGACAATAAAATAAGTTTTATTTTGCTTGCTAAACACTCAAATAACCAATGATAGAAGAAAAACACCATAAAATTTTACTTGTTCAAACACTTAATTGAATCAAAATAATTTTTAGATACCATAATTAAAAAAAAAATTTGAAAAATTGAAACACCAAATTTGTAATTAATCTATTTTTTATTCAATTAATACACTGTTTTGATATGAAGTTGATTAAAAGGTATAAAGAAATTGATAAAATAGATTCATATACTTTCCTTTCTCTTCTTCTTTGCTCATTGTCATACTTCTCCAAAATTTAAATCGCACAATATTAAAATTCACAACAATAATGAAAAATAGGTCAAAGTAAATTTGTTGACAATCCAAAGGAGAAGGGTAGCTAAATAGGTGAAACAAAGATTTAAGAGTCAATATTAAATGAAACAATCTCTCTACTGGCTTTCTTGCTGTACAAATTACTATTGAAGAAGGCAGTTAGATGAAGTGAGAGTTATTAAATACAGCATACTTTTGTGAAAAAAGTGTTGATAGATGCAGAGGCAGAGAGCTGGTGTTATGTCTTTTTACGAATATTTTCTTTGACAAAATGACGATACTTAACTAAAACTCACATATTACTTACATAGAGGAGAAATCCGTTTTACATAGTGTTGTATGGGAAAGATTAGGGGTGAGCAAATGACGGTTCAGCCAGTTCGGTTCGGTTTTTTATTAAATTTTAATAAATTAAATTTTGTATACTTATAATCAAATCGAACAGAAATTTTTGAAAAAATTGAATTAAGCAAACCGATTAAATTGAAATTTTTGTGTTTATAAACCGAACCGATCTTATAAAAAGTTTGATTTGGTTCGGTTTGTTTTAATTAAATTACATGTATTTTAAATCTAGTTCGATTCAAATTAGTTTGATTTCTTTGTTACTTCGGTTAATTCAATTTTTTCGGTTTTCTATCTAAAAAACCAAATCTTTTTAAAATTATAAATGAACAAACCGATTTTATTAAAAAATCAAATTGAACCAAATTATCTCGGTTCGATCGATTTTTTCAGTTCGGTCTTATTATTGCTCACCCCTAGGAAATATTGTGATAGAATAATCTTTTTGAATTTCTATTGCACACTGTTTTGTTTTTATTATATATATTTTTGGTTTTACTCAAAAATTTTGTCTAATTAAATCTAAATTGCAATTAGATAAAAAAAAATTGGGTAGAATTTGAAAGGGCAAAATAAGCCACAATTTTATATTATTGTCATTAAAAAATTGGTATTTTATATAACAAATAATAAATTATTTATTCATTTTGCAATATTCCATTTTGTTTTTTTTTTTTTTC
>CATIWR010043499.1:0-11478 GCA_949677035.1 Omphalea diandra
CTATCCTCTGACTAAATCGTTAGAAAGAAAATTAATTTTGAAACATCAAAAGGAATGAAACTTAAATTAATTTGAGATTGACAATGACAGGAACCCAATCTTTGTGATTGGAGATCCCACGAATAAGTAAAAACAAGTCACTAGTTAATCCTGCTAGTACAAATAACTTGTCCCCTCTTATGATGTATGTGTAGTGCTAGATTGCATTATTTGAGAGGATGAGTTAAACTCTTAACGATTTTCATATCCCTTAAGGGGTGTATATCATTGCAATATACACTTGATGAAATAACCTATATGAGTGTGGAGTGGGGCCGCTCCTATGAAATCATGATATAATTTCTAATGCATTCATGAAACTACCATGCACATGCACAACCAATTTGCACAAAACGACATTGAACAACAAGTCTTGTGAAGTATAATGTGATTATTAAGGTCTTTGATTTACAATAAAGAGTATTTTAGTTCATAAAAACTATAAACTTTACCAAAACTCTATAAATTAAATCTTATTTTTTCTAGGTCTAGTTCATAGTTCAAGAGACTCTAGATTCATATCATTAACACTTATGACTATCCAACAAATTAATAATAATAATATTATTATGTCCTCCTTTAAGGTATTTTAGAAATATGTGGAGGATTGTTGTATACATATAGTATTTCTAAAAGACTATTGTTTCCTATCTTTTAGCCTTATATGATATTTTATTTTCACCTCTAAAATTATCTTTATCCCATGTACACGTTTTTTACTTGGTTTTAAACTACAAAACTAAAATCTTAATTTTATGTCATGTACAAATATGTATAACGATATACTTCCTATTATCTCTATTGCTCATTTGTTGTGACGTTAATAATATCCTCTTCTCTCTACTAGTTGCTGGGTTAACAAACTTAATATAAAGGTTGCTATTCCTGTCTCCAAATAATACATTTTGAAGAGTTGTTATATCCTTGGGGCAATAAACCCTTTTGGGACAATATTCTACATGTCTCAGTTTTGTTTCCTTTTTTTTTTTTTCTTAATTTCTTTGTTCTATTTCTAACATTGGGATTTCAATTCACATTTTTTTATATGAATTTATATTCCGCCAATAAAAAATATTTTATTAATTAAAAAAATATTTTTTAGTTTTGTTTTAAAGGAAAAAAAAGACTTATTTGACTAAATGGTTTGTAATGTCTCTTTCTTCTTTTTTTATTTGACTTTAACTTTGATTCAAAAATTAATAAATTAAATTTAAACAGTAAATTTAAAATTTAAATTCAAAATAAAATAAAGAAATCACACTTGAGTATTATAATACTTGATTCGGTTGGAATACAACCCTATTTATGATTCAGTATTTGGATAATAGCCTCTATAGATGGACTAACATCTTATGCCTAAAGTAAAAATTGTCTTACAATAATGGTCCCATCGAATAATTTCTTGAGCCAAGGAATGGATTAAAAACTGAGAAACAAACAATAATCATGACGCAATCTATGGACAATTTACAACTTAAATTCATGTTACTATTTTGACGCAAAATGGCATGTTACTCTTGAAAAAGTTAAAATTATTTCTAATTGGACTTTTCTTTGGCTGTGAGTTGTGACCCATGTGAAGTTCTTGGACAAAAATCACGAAGCCAATCATGTGTTGGGCGAAGTGGTGGAGTTTCGTTCGCATAAGTGGAGGGAGGATGTACCTGGGAGTTTGGAGTCTCTTTTTTTTTTTTTTTAATTAAAAAAAAAAAAAAGGAAAATGCTTTGGGGCCCTAAGTTAGGACCAAGTTGACGAGTTCACATGGATATGATAAATGAATCATACGTTTTTTTTCTTTGAGTTGATTGGTTAATTATGGTTTCATTGGCTATTCAAACATTCCCTAGGGAGAAATAGGATAATCACTGTGTGACCCTGAGTTTTGTCATATCTAGCTAAGTCCTACTCCATTTTTATATAACTCACTTCTATATTTTTGTATGTTACATTAGCATATCGTTTTCTTAAGACTTGATTTGTTACACAAAAAATAATTCATCAAAAATATTTTTTAATATTTAAAATATATTAAAAATATTAATTTTAATTTATAAAATTGTATTAAAAAGTAAATTATAAATACTTAATATTTATATTATTTATTATTTAATATAAAAATATATTTAAAATAAAAATTTTTATGAATTCTATTAATTATCAATGATTACCATCAATCAATGGAGATCGATAATGGATATTGATAATCAATTATGACTGATAATAATAAATATATGAATAAATATATTTATATGATTTATTTTTCATTTTAATAAGTTGGTTAAAATTTTAAAAATAACTTCATTTTTAAAAATTTTATTTTTAAAAAAATGGATTAATTATAATCGCTCAAATGATTAAAAAAAAATTAAAGTTTGTCAACAAGGTAGAGAATTACGAGAAAGACAAGTGGAATTGATAAAAGTTGATTAGGGTTTCAGTCTTTCAAATATTCGTTGTCCCTTTACATAAAACTAATGGCAAATTTAAAGAAATGATCTTATAATTAATGGAGTAAAAAACATAGGGATGAGTTAGTATAATATACAAAAATAGGGGGTGAGTTAGTCAGATATTACAACCAGGGGTCACAATAATTATCCAAAAAGCAAAATAATAATAATAATAATAATAAACTAAACATTTTTCAAACATCATTAATCGCTTTCCTTGCTATAAAGTTTAGGCTAAAAAAAAACGCAATAAAATATATTATTAGGAAGAGTCCAAATAGAAACAAAAAAAAAAAAGACTAGATATATGATTTGACATTGTATTCCTTTGCTATTTCACTATGGCTAATATGGTTTGATGTCATATACTTTCGTTTACAATAAGTTATACAATTCATATTCATGCATGAAATTTTCAGTATGCTCATTAATATTATTTTGATCCATTTTTTTTTATTACATAGCACTATTGTTGTATTAGAGATAATGTAATTTATACTGGGTGAAATGCAGAAATAGTGAGACATTTATTACTTCTAACAGGGAGGGAAAAAAAACCTGTGAGATAGTCTTTGGAATCAGTAAAACATAGCCCTCAAAAAGAAAATGGGGGAGGCTCTTCCAGATCTATAAAGTGATGATGTATGGGTGAGTGCCAAAAAAAAAAAAGATTGAAGAAAAAGAATTTATCTTTCCCTGTAACCATAAAGCTGGAATAGCTCAGTTGGTTAGAGCGTGTGGCTGTTAACCACAAGGTCGGAGGTTCAAGCCCTCCTTCTAGCGTAAAGCCTATATTTCTTTTTATAAAAATTAATAAAGAATTTAAATCTGAAATTGATTTTTTATTTGGCATCTTTTTGTTGGTATATCTTAAAAAGGTAAGTATAAAAAAGTATGTCGTAGTTTAAATTTTTTGTATTTATAGGGTTGTAAAATTTTTTGTGACAAAAAATTACCTATGATTATCTTCGTTAATCAAAATTGACCAAATAAATAAATTTTGTCCATTTTTTATGATATGACACCGTTAAGTAATTTTTAAAAGTATTTGTTAATTTATTGTATTGCTGATATGGCAAAATAATAATAAAATTAATTTTAAATATTTAAATGGTAAAAAATTAATTAATATTATTTAATAATTAATTTTATTAAAAATAAATATTAAAAGCCAACAAATATTAAATATACAAAATCAAAATCCCAAATTTCAAATCCCACAAGATCAACCAAAATCAACCAATCAAAATTAAAATCAAAATCAAAATCAAAATCAAAGTCTCACAAAATCAAAAAAAAAGAAAAAACAAAAGATGAAAGGGAGTTTCGGCGAGGAGCATGGCAACAACATCCAGACCGTTTAACCTCTCACGATCAACTTCCTTATTATATCCTTTCCCATCTCTGGATTCCATAATTCTTAATATCTCCAACTTTCTCTTGTTTCATTTTGTTACCAACACACTTTTTTAACCATCAAAATCATCATCATCTGTATCATCACCATCGACCTGCGAAATAGTCAT
The DNA here is from genome assembly GCA_949677035.1 of Omphalea diandra. Classification (NCBI taxonomy): domain Eukaryota; kingdom Viridiplantae; phylum Streptophyta; class Magnoliopsida; order Malpighiales; family Euphorbiaceae; genus Omphalea; species Omphalea diandra. Next base: position 4,017 of record CATIWR010043499.1, read on the forward strand.
TTTGCTTCCCATTCAAATCATTGTCATCCTACTAATTTAGTTTGATTAAATTTGCAGATTATGAACTTATAGCAAAAAGAAAGAACTGTAATTTATAGATTATCATCACCATCAACTCATGAAAATGGTGTTGTTAGAGATAACGTCTTTATGACATAGTCATCAACTTCTGTCCATCTCTATTTGCTATATCAATTTTTCATTGAGAACTTACTTGAAGGCCATTATCTATTTGAAGATCGAGGACTTTGTCTTTGATTTTTGGATTGATTGGTTAATTTGTTGATTTTTGGTCAACGATTGTCTGGTTTATTTGATTAATTTTTTGAGTTTGCCGTTTGATTTATAGTTTTATTCTATGATTTTGAAAGTTAGGTTGATTCTAGTATTTGATTTTTGATTTTGATTGATGTAGGGAAAAGATGATAAAAAAATATATTTAATTTTATTATTCTTTTATTTTAATTATAAAATTTTTATATATTTTAATTTTAAAAATAAAAATTTTTTAAATAACTATGGATCCTATAATATGCCACATGTATATATATATTAATTTTTAATTGATATTTTTATCACATCATCATACCATGTGTCAATATTAAAGTATTAAGATATTAAAAAAAAATACTTAATAGTGCCACTTCATAAACGAAATCTGTTTATTTGGCCAATTTTTATTAACAGAGATAATCATAGGCACCCTTTTATCACAAAAAAATTCACAATTTCAAAATCATATTTCCTCTGTTTTAAAAGTATATATTTTAGCATCATAATTTTCTCTTTTCGAGGTCTAAAATATAAAGTTCAATCTTTTTAATCTCCAAGGTATTAATTATTTTCATCTGTAGGTCAAGTATTATTGATTTAAATACATTAATGTAATAATTTCTATGACAATAAGATTATAGATTTCAAACATACAAATTGGGATTAACTATTGGAGTTTTCAAACTAAATTTCAAACAACATCTAGTAATTATTGTAGAATAGAGTTTATTTCTTTTCATCTAATTCTCTTTTTTATGCCTTTCAAACAATAAAATTATAAGACTAAGAATTTTTTTTGCCAGATTTTCCTTTTGCATTCAATTAAGGAAAAACATATGGAAATTGGACAAATTTTTCTTATTCATTTTCGTAAAAATCAATTAAATACATTATATCTTTAATTAGAATTTAAATATTTAATTTTTTGGCCATTCAAATATTTAATTTCAAACGAAATATCCAAAACCAAAATTTGAGCACTTAGCTGATCTATTTGTTACCTCCTTTTTTTCAATTTTTTCCAATTTTTTTTCTGTCTTTTTGGTTTTACGTTGATATCAATGAATTTGAATATTGACCTTTTTTTTTCCAACAAATATTAAGCTTTTCTTTGAGTCACTCTTGTTTCTTGGCGCATTGTATACTGAGTTCAGAACAACCTCTAATGTAGCCCACTAGAGCTGGTGTTCTGCTGTTTGAAACATTTCAATATGGGCCAGTGGCTGTTAATAGATATTCTTTAATCCATAAGGATTTAACGGTAGTAGAATACACAATATGAGATAAACTTTTTTCATATATATGACGAATTGGTCTTAATCCATATATATATATATATATATATATATATATATATATATATATATAACATTATAATTTGGAAGTTAACATATGCAAAAGAAAATGACATTATATCTTAGATTATAATATTGTATTTCTTATGTACCAAAATCATAAGAGCATATTTAGAACACTACAAAATTGGAAAGAATAAGATTTTAATTTTATTTTCATGTTTGGTATCTTAATTCAGTTCACAAATTTAAGAATAAGATTTCAAAAACTTAAAATGTCTCATTATTTTTCTTATATATGAACATACTAAACAAAAATATTGAATCTTAAAATAGAATACTATTTTTCATTCCTTAATATTACCAAACATGTTATAAGAGATTTAGAAAGACTTCAATCTCATCCACTCTAATTTGAATATTATTGATCTTGCCTTAGAGCATATATGGCATTATTACTGAAAAAATCTAATTTTGAGATTAAAAAGAAATAGAAAAGATTTTTCTAATTTTGAGATTAAAAAGAAATAGAAAAGATTTTATCTCCTAATTTATTATAAATTTTTTCTAATATGAGTTTTATAAGTAAAAAATTGATCTTAAAAAACCTTATATTTGAAGATTTTATCAATTTTTTACTCATAAAACTTATATTTAAAAAATTTATAATCATATATAAGAGAATTTTTTTTATTTTATTGTATCTCAAAATCAAAATTTTCTAATTGCAATGACAAACATGCTCTTAAACTGAACACAAAAAGTAGTCAATGCATTACCCTTGATGTTACTTACTAAAATTTCCATAAAATTGTGAATTTCAAATTAAAATTCAACAATCCCTTCATTTTTTCAGAATTATATGTAAAAAAACTAAATTAAAAGGTCCTTAAATTCATAGTGATGACTAAATTGTGAATTTTTTTGTATTAATCTTTGCGCTATTAAAAAATGATGCATTTTGAAGTGCATTTGAAAGTTCATAATAAATGATATCTCATACTAACTAAAAAACAGTATTTGAGTTTGACAAGTGTCTACTTAAAATGTTTCTTTATCTGCATAGTTTGAATACTAAAACTATATGTATTTAAACATTTAAATTTGAAGTTCAAACAAGTACAACATCAAAATAGTTTTACAATTTGAATACACAATTGAAAAGAAGTATGACAAACCAATTATTGAAAGAGGCGAGAAGCATGACAAACCAACTTTGAAAGATAGATGAAAGGCAAGAAGGTGATGCATGAGTTTATACTTAAAATCAAATTAAATGCTCTTCCTTTGATGCTTATACCCTTTAAAAATACTCTCCCTCTAATACTTATACTTGACATCTTTCCTTTTCTAGTTTTTTGTATTGATTTTTGAATTATTTAGTTTCTAATTATGAAATTTACTATAGCTAGCACGCGACTTAAATGCAAAGATAGATACCTTGGAAACAATGCAAGTGCATGCTTAAATGCTTTATGAACTATTTACTTTGGCATTTAAAAATTTCATGATCTTATTTATTATTATACAATTAACTAAAATAGATTTTTATTAACAATTTACATAGTTTATATGTTCATAGGGCAAAGACACAAGAACATAAATGAAGAAAAATTATAAAGCAAACATTATAATATGTTTATTTAATATGTCACAATTGATTTTCTTTCTCTTGTCACTATTATATATGCTACATAAATTGTTAAAAGCACCCAAATCTAAAATTTTAATAATGAAACTTTTTACTCTCTCACAACCTCACAAATCTCAAATGCTCAGGTTGATTTGCTTATTGATTCTCATAAAAATGACTTATTTTTTAATTTCTCGATAGGCCAACTCCATTTTCAACAATTAGCCTTCATATACACTAAAAGCAATCTTTTAGGGGTACAGTGCTTTCTATATCATGATTGCCCATAACAAGAATATCCAATCTTAAAGATTAACTACTTGTCATCTTATCTTGATAAAGTGCTGGTATTGTCCAAAAATAGGTTGCTCATTATCATTATATTTGACCATACACTTATAATATCAATTATTATAAAATTATTCACCGCTAAATATGACATCACTAATTTGATAGTGATAAAATTCTAAATCTTTATTTAATTAGCGATGAATTCCATTGTGAAAAATCTATTGCTAACTAATTCGTCGTAATATCATCGCGATTTTGTCAACAATCCATAAGACTTTTGACAAAATTTTCATTACAAATCCGCCACAAATATTTTTCATAAAAGACTCCTTTATAATAGAACTTATATAATATAACATGTATATTATTAAACAACTTGGATATTATTAAATAATTTGTATAAAAGATTTATAAATTGTCAAACATATAAAATGAATTATATTTATTTAAAATAAAAAATAATTTATAATTTATTCCATAAATAAAGTTGCAATAAATATATGAATAAATCATAAAAAAAAAGATATACAATCCCAATGTACACATTAGATATATATATAATAATAATAATAATAATAATAATAATAATAATAATAATAATAATAATAATAATAATAATAATAATAATAATAATAATAAAAATAAAAATCTAGTCCTTAAGGCCATCATGTGTCTCAAGATAATCATCGCCTTTTAAAGACGAAGGTAGATGTGAAGTAGAAGATGAGTAAACAACCTTAGAAATTGTAGGTGGCAATGGTGCTGGTATTGGTCTCGAAGCTTATTGATCAATTGCATGGTGGATAGAATGGTAATAAGATAGTGCATTTGGTTTCGTATGGCAGTAAATTGAAGATCCAACTCCTAACAAATTCTCCTCCTAGATCTGCATCCTTAGGCACTCCTCCAAGTTAAGATTAGATGTAATATGATATATAATTGATGAAGAGTTAGCGTTAGACATAGGTAAAAAGAGGTTGCTTATGATCCAAGGTTGTACACAATGTTCTTCTTGTATTCCCTAGTAGCCTCTAAGTACAACCTGTTGATGTTGATCAATGGATGCTCCAAGAACCATTTTATATCTTTGAAGCAACTATAGATATCTTTCTCTCCATCAAATCTTAATAGAAATGAATAAATGTATAATCAAATGCTATTGAATTTATAGGTACATTTTACTAAAAAGGGAAACAAGTATATATTTTTAACTTGCATTAGTGTCCTGAAATTTTTATCAACTAATCAACCTTCTTTCTGCTTGATATGTATCCTCTTGAACACCTCATAAGATGTGACTGGACATTGCAATTCTTTATACTAAAATAAATTTTGATTGATTTGGACCTAATATTTTATAAAATGAAAACAATATAGGTAAATAAACTCAACAAAGCAATGATATGCTCAATAAATGATTTAGACCTAACAATATGGCAAGAAGGACTAGAGCCAACCTCAACAACCTCTGTGAGCCCATTCCTTGAAGCCATATTGGATTGATCTTGAAACTCGAATGTAGACCAATCCTGCTACCACCTATTCTAGAGATCGTAGGAGATGCATGTGAGCTTTTTACCACTTCATCTCTAACTAGACAAAAAATCATAATACTGCCTAATGGTTATATGTTCCCATGCAATCTTAATTATAGAATTTATAATGGCATTTAAAAAAAAAACCTTTGTAACGTGAAGAAATAACTATGCACACATTAATAAAAATTATTTCAAAGGTACACTACGAAAGAAAATGAAAATCTAATATTCAAAAGACTAACAAAATCTCTTATGAAGTTATAATGAATTAGAATATTGATTAAGGGGCAACAAAATATAATAAAATTAATGCAAAAAGGGTTATAATGCATTGATATAAACTTACAATTTAAGAGTTTTGTACGGTGTTTGTAAACTATTATTAATGTATTAATAAAAAATAGTAAAATATTCCTTAAACTCTTTCCAATAGAAATCCTTGATGTCTTTTAACATCATCTTCCAAACATAGCCTGCAGGGTCCAAATACTCTTTAAAATTAGCCTTATCTATTGACAATACTGATAAGATAAAAGTAGATTGGAAAAATGAATGCCAAGTTATGAAATATATAATCAAATTATATTAATTATATACAAACCTATGCACAAGCAAATGAGAATATATGATGAGATGATTAGCACAACATACCTCATACTCATAGTCTATACTTAAGGTTTATGACAATAGGATGGCTCAAATAAGGATGTTATAGATGTCTCCATCTCAAGCACTAGTGCAGATGCAGTTGTTAGTGGAATGATCATGGAAGGTAGAGATGATGATATAAATGGTAGAGTAATAGGTGTCAGGGCGGCTAAATCCAAAAGTGGTACATAAGGTGAAGAAGAGGAAGACATATCTTATCGACATCGTATAATCCCCAACCTAATGAACTCTTAAGTGATCGGTCATTCCTTTACATCCTATCAAATGTGCATTGATGTATTATTAGGCAATCACATACATATATGCATTATAATATAAGTATGATAGTTTGGGTTTAAATATTAAAACTACTTCTAATCACTATTGATGTTATCAAAATGAACATCATCATCATCTGATTCTATATCTGGCTTAGGTATATTTTTTCTTCATAATTATTTTTATTAATTTCATTAAATTAACCATTTAGATCATTCAATGAAGTTGTTTCTCCATCCCCTAAAGGTCAATTTGATAAATGTTTGTGTCATCATCCTGGAAAGATTGCGCAACAGGAAGTTCCACCATAGATGTAGCTTTAATTTTGCATACAACCTACTAATCAAGCTTGTCACAACTTAAGCTAGGATATATCACATAATATACTTGTGCCACTTGAGAAGTGACAACACATGGTTATTTCTTATTGCACTTTTTTCACATTGACAAATTAATATTATTACTGAATTATCACACCAATATTTAGTCCAAGATCAAACAACTCACACTTGAATAAAACAATTCTATTAAAGAATAATGTAGGATACCTTAATACTGAAGCCTCTATTAACTAACTGCAGTCATCACTCTTATCAATGCACACCCTACTATTATTAGTTGTTCCACTAGAACAAAGTATTATAGAGTGAAATTTATAATCATTGATATAAAATCTATTGTATGATCATACGGTGTGTGATAAACCTTTTGCTAAGTCCTTAATGAATATTTTGTAGATATTATTTAAGTGATTATGTGTCTGCAAATTAAATTAAAATAATTTTCACATTGACGGTATCTTATGATAAATATAATAGCAAACAAAAGTTTGTCATGCCTTTTATATACTCACTTATGGTTAAATCATATTATAAAGTGATCCTCCATATAATTATTAAGCTCATTGGATTACTTTGTCATAAGTTTGAAATGTAAATGGTTCATTGGATATGAATAGAACAACACAAATTAGTCTACAACTACAGTTATAAATTGTCATGATTAAAAAGATCAAGAAACGAATACTTACTCAATATAAGGTGCAACTTCCCTATGATTCAATAAAGTATAAGTGTGAGCTATATGATATTCTTAGTCAATCAACATTCTTGCTTTAAACCCTTTAAGGGTTGACCTGTAGGTTTGAATATAGATAATTTTCCCTTATATTCTTCATAGTTATCATCATATATGTTATTATTTTACGGGACTTTTTAGTGTCTTATATTTATATGGGTATCAAAGTATTGCTCATAAAATAAGGAAGGTTCCACTAAATATGCATTGCAAATTAAACCTTGAAGCTTAGCTTTATTTCTTACATTATTTTTCAACTTGAACATACCTAAATCAATCAATCTTTAGTAACATGAACTTATACACACACACACACATATGTATGTGTGTGTGCGTGTGTGTGCGCGCGTGTGTGTGCGCGTGATACACACACACACATATAAATGTATATGTGCATGTTTGTGCATATATATATATATATATATATA
>CATIWR010043506.1:0-30878 GCA_949677035.1 Omphalea diandra
ATTTATCTTCTTCTCAACTGAAATTAACCTCTCATGACATGTTAATCATGCATGGTTAGTGAGAATTATGGAGTAATTGAGGTAGAGCTCTTGGATGGAAGTTGTAATCCAAGAGAACAAGAGTTGATTCTGTTGATTTTGTTGTTAGAGCAGAATATTTCACCCAAGATTTCATAACCCTAGAAGAGGAATTGGGGAAAGTGCAAAACATGAAAGTTGTAGCGTTATGTCTCATATAAATTTGTATGAAACAGTTTTACTTGATTCTTTGTGTGTGAAGAGATATGGCTCCTTCATCAGGACTGGTTCAAAAACGAACCGAGATTATCTCAGTCTTCTGTTTTGTTATATTTTGATGACTTTATATTCTGATTTTGATAGAGTGTAAAACATGAAACTTGTAGGGTTATATTCCCTCTAAATAATTGTTAAGCATTTTTGATTAATTTGTTGTGTGGAAAGAGAAATGGCTCATTGATTGGGACTGACTCTGTACCCAGATGACACACCACCTTTCTTTTAATTCATTTTTCCAAGAATTTGATGACTATGGACTCATAATTTGATGATGGTGTAAACTTAAAAGTTGTATATTTTGTCTGATATACATACCTGTAAAATATTGAAGCCAAATCCAACATGGTTGCTGATATATTGTCCCTTTATCATGACTAGTTGTCAACATGTTATGAATGTACTTGCCCCGAAATTGGTCCTTTGTTTTGGTGACCTTATAGACTGAACTGGATAATGAGTAAAACATGAAAAATGTTCATTTATATGTTTTGTAATTGATGGTAGAATATTATTGCAATTGTACTGGTATAATTTAAGATATGCCTAAGAATGTAAGACCTACTCAGACTGAGATGACATTGCAATAGGGCATAACTTAAAAATTCACCACATTTTGTGTATTTGATATTAGCCTTAAATTTGAATATGTTGTCCCATTATATGTCTAGTTTGTTTGAAAAAAAGAATCAACCATTTGGATAAGTATATCAGGAGTTATTGCTCTGACCGTGTAGCAAGCTTAAGCTACCATATAAGGAAAATATGTACAAACACTAGGTACACTTGCGTGGATCATGCACCAAGCATTCATAATCATTTTGGCATACTTGTAACCATGTATGTATCAAATTCTAGGGTCTCAAAACTTTGAGGAAGCCATAAAGAGAGAACCAAACCTACTGTAAGGGTTGGTAACATCAAAAGGTAAGTAGAAACAATAATTGGATTCAATGGGTGTATGTGATAATTGTATGATATGATTACATTCTATTACATGTACATATGATTGAATTGTTACATGTTACATGAAAATATAAGTCAAGTGAGAATGATTGAATTGTTACATGTTACATGGGCATAATATGATTATGTTTTATTACATGTATATATGATTGAATTGTTACATGTTACATGGGAATATAGGCCAAGTGAAAATCAAATGCTCTTAACGATTACTTGGCATATCATTTGTGAATAAGCACTTGCATATGGAACTAAAAGGGGTGTTGTGACCGACTTTTCAAACACTTGCAAATTATAGGAAGATGGACCAATAGGTCCCAAATCATATGTTACATGAATCACATGAATATCCCAAGAGCAATGTTTGCCTTGCTCGGTCACGACAAAAACAAAGTTATTGCATTTGCACTTGCATAGTCAATTGTTATACTTGCAATGTATCTTGATGATATTTGATTATGAATTATGCCATGAGGATTTGATTATTGTTTTTATCCACTGAGTCGCGACTCACCAAATCGCAATTATTTTTCAGATACTGAAGCATAGAGTTTGAACATTTTGGTGCATAAAGTCTTACATAAAGACACATGGAACGCAGGTCGTCGGCTGAATTCCAACTCTCTCTCCTTGTGTCATGTACATACATTTGATAGAAACTAGTTATGGTCACTAGTCCTAACATTAGTTAACACATGTGTACATTAAATACATATGGGATTATATATGTATGATGAATAAACCTTAAAGTGTATGCATTTTCGAACGTGAAATGTCGTGATTTACAACTGAAGATGATAGTTACAGTTGGTGGTATCAGAGGGTTCAAGCACATGCGGGGCAGACGTGCAAATCCTGGTGTGTATGACATCGCGGGGCTGACGGGCAAATCCTGGATGTTGAGTGCTCTGATAGGTACCAGTTGTAGCCACATTGTGACGTTACAATTTTTGGTATCAAAGCTGATTTACAAATGGGAACAATGGATGTCACAGTTATTGGCTTGACAAATGAATTTAGATGTTACAATTTTGGTATCATAAAGGGCTCAAGCATACACAGGGCAGACGTGCAAATCCTTGTGTGTATGACATCACAGGGCTGACAAGTAAATCTCGAATGTTGAGTGCTCTGATAGGTACCGATTGTAGTATTACAGATTGTGGTAGCAAAAACAAAAAGAAAAAAATGCTCACATTTAGTGGTATCAATGGTCGTTACATTTATTGGTATCAGAGCAACATGATTTGTAAACGCAATTGGTCATTACATTTATTGGTATCATAGCAAATATGAATACGGTCATTAAAATAATTACATTGTAGTAGTACAACTAGTAGATTATTTTTTGAAATGGATAAAGGTCAAATCATTCAGTAAGTTGTGGGTAAAGTAAATGGCTTAATTCATTAAGAAGAACCTTATTTATCATTACGAGGTGGCTCATCACGTCATTATAGATAATGAGGTTCATTTTTAGATAGAGGTTATTAGTGTAATTCTAGAAAAGTATGGAGTAACCCATTACAAATCATCACCATATGGACCATAAGCTAATAGAGTAATAGAGGTAGCTAACAAGAATATTAAGAACATCCTTTCAAAGGTTACTAAAACTTATAAGGATTGGTCTGAGAAATTGCCCTTTGCTCTATGGGAGTATCAAACCATAACAAAGACATCAACAGAAACAACCCCATACTCCCTATTGTATGGGATGGAAGCAATCTTGCCAATTAAGGTGGAGGTGAAGTCCCTATGAGTGTTAATCGATTCAAAGATGCCTAAGTATCAGTAGATAAAGAACAAGTATGAATAGTTGGCTTTCTAAATGAAAAGAGGTTGAAGGCTTTCTATCACGTTTAGTTGTATCAGGCTAAGATGGCCGACACATTCACTAAGAGGGTCAGAGCACGTACCATAAGGGTTTGTGACCTAATGTTGAAGGCGATCAGGCCACAAGGTCAAGAACTTAGAGGAAAATTAAAGCCAAATTGGGAAGGTCCCTATATTGTCAAGTATATCTATTCTAGTGGTGCAATGAAATTATCAAATATAGATGGGAATGAATTCTCCAAGCTAGTGAACCTAGATAGGTGGAATAAGTATTTCGTATAAGGATGTGAGTAAAGTAAAAGTAGCTCGCTAAGCTGAAAACCTGAAAAGGCAGCTTAGGAAAAAGTTAGGGCATAAATAATAAAGAAAAAAGAAAAATATATATATATATATATATATAAGTAAAAGTCAAGAGAGTGTGACCAACCACTGAGAGATCTATGGCAGAGTGACTGAGTTACAGCAATTTGGGATGAAGACGAAGGACGGAGAGCCAACAAGGCAGAGGCATTGTGTGTGGCAATTGGATGATGATCTAAAGTGTCGTTTTAAAAGTAATAATCCTACATTTAATTAATATGTAATATATAAGGTGTAAATTGTCCATGCTAAGCATAATATCAATGGGAAATATTTTCGCATAATTAAAGTAAATTAGATGAAACATGTCTTAAGCTACAACTAAAGTATATGAAAGTTTGTTCCATAAAATTTCATTATTTGTTAATGCTTTAATAAGATGTAAATATCCCTGCAATTCTAGAAGTAACACAATCATGCCATGTAGTCAACATCATCCTTAGGGGCAAGGTCCATATCGGTGAAAAGGTTGTAAATATGGTGGTTAGCCTAAGTGTTCCTAACTTTATCTAAGAAGTACTGAGACAATGTATCCTCAACGAAAGAAGGAAGGATGTCAACCCTATGACGAAGGGTAATGAACTAGTAATACACATGGGATGGATTGTATAATGTGTCAAATGCCAAAGCTAGGATGATCATGTAGTCTCTATAGGTCCTTAGAGTAACTCACGAGAATCTTCACCATGGGTAAGTCCAATGAATGTCAATAGAACTGATGTGAGACATCCACTTAATCCACTCAGCATTATTACTTGCAGGCTTCAACGGATGATAGTTTGAGTGATAATGCAGGTACTAAAGTCTTACATCCACATTAGAAGCAGCCAATAGTCCCAACATCTATTGCAGTCATATCTAAAAAAAAGAATGAATAAGCTTGTTAGGTTGAAAACCAAAAAGGCATCCTAAGCAAAAGTGAGCAACCTACTCGATTGAAAACTTCGAAGGGCAATCTAGCAAATATTAGGGCAATAAAAATAAAATAGAATAATAATAATGATCATGGTAAATAAATGACAAGAATAATAAGTTGTAAGGGAAATTTATACTTGAAGCAATAATTGGTTTCTAGAGAAAGAATCGCTGAGACCAAGGGCCACTTTTGTCCAAGCCCACAATAGTGAAGCGCCTCAATACCCTCCCAAGGTATATCAAACCAAACTTGGGATAAGAGGGACCTTAAAAATGCTCTAGCCATGTTGAAAGGCTAAACTAAGGGATTTGAAAAGGAAAATCATGGATGGATATTTATAAAAGAGGAAAAGGTTGGTTAGTGCTTGACAACTGTAAACAGTGGTACAGGGTTGTACAACCCACTAAAGTTGTTTGTACATACAACTTCATAGGTTGTACAAACTATTTTGTCTGGGGCAAAATTGGACTGCACATCTTTTGCATTCTTAGCTTAAAGGTTATTCATACATATTGCAAAATACATAATCATAAGCAAAAGTAAGGCAAAGTAATACAATCATGCATTCGAAAGATAAAATTAGATTTGAATCAAAATACGATGTTCATAAATGGAATATTCCATTATTCATCAAAATGGGGGCATCATCACCTAAATATGTCCTAAAAGGTCTTACTATCAAATCAAATATCCAAGAAGCATAGGGATTTCAAAATGCTTGACATAACTACACAATTGCTTAAAAATATCAATAAAACCAAAAATTATGTTGTATTGGAAGGAAAAAATTCAAAAGCCTAAAAGTGGTCATGGGTTTAATCCTCTCTACACCCTGAAGGCATTACCTCGTCATCACCTTCCCCACCCGTCTTAGTATACTCCTCAAAGTCTCTTGTTATTATCTAGACCATGGCCTCTATTTGTGCCTCCACCACTACTAGTCATTGCTTTGTGTCCCTAAGCTCATGAGTCAAGTGTTAGACCATCTTTTGCAAAACATAATGGTTAATATGGTTAGGATGTCGATCACAGACACATAATCATAAGTATGCATACATCTTGTCATTCACTCTGTTATTGTTTTTACTACTAACCTGTAACTATCGGGTCTATGGAGTCATAACCCTCTTAAAAATAGCAATCTAGTCCACCATAGCCTCAGCCTAGAGATGGGGATCTATAATAGTAAAAAGACATTTCGACAATAAAATTCCAATGGCGATAAATAATGTAAGAATGCTAGTGGAAAATACTCATGTGAGTGGTCTCAACCAGCTCAAAGATGCAAGCTAATTAGTGAGCTAAAGTAGCATCATCAATCCAATCAATAATGTCATGCAGGATTCAACCATGCTATCAAGAATAGGGTCTAGCTCGTCTACCACGATGGGCTCTAATCCTTCAGAGGTAAAGGCGCGAGCCCTTTTGTGGCCTAGAATACCAAGAGTATGCTTTGATGGCCTTCGCTAAGTGTGTGTAGTGGTCCCTCATGCCTTGCGACGAAGAACTGTCCCCTCATGTGTCTCATGCCATGTGAATGCCCGAATAACTATTTTAGCTAATGAAATTGTCTCAACCAATGTTTCTATCATCCAAGTCCAGTAAGGAATCCTATCTGAAACCAACTACTCCTCGAGCACCAATGGTGTGGCTACTTGGATCTCCACCTCTATTGACTCTTTAAGATTTGCTTCCCATAACATGTCCAAAAGTGGTCGTTGAGGAATGGGTTGAACATCCAACCCCTCTCACCATCAGAGGGTCTCTTACTATGGTACCACTCATAAAGCAAATTTTTAAACATCAAATGCCATTCATAAGAAAGGTCTTCAGCTTTTGCCAACTCCTGCGACAAGGCCACCATAAGTCTTATCTAGTTTAGGCATAGCTGCAATAAGAATAGACAACCACTATAAGATAAGGCTAAGAATAACAAATATATTATTAAACATTAATATAGGGTTCTCTTTTTATAGGATAATAATACCAAGTTGAGGAGAGCATATAGATAAGGATGCCTATCATCCACAAAAGACATCCACTAAGGCATAGAGCTCCACCTTGTAAAGTGAGGATAAACACCCTCCATGTTTGCCATAGGGTTGTTCCTTGCTAGTAACCTAACTCGATGCCCTAAGCCTATCAAGAAGCCTAACATCCATTGAAGACCAATAAAAGGAAACAAAAATATGGAGGAAGTTAAAGAATACTCATGATGAGCACTCAATATATGTCATACATATAAGATTGGCCTCAAAAGCAACGAACTAAGTATAGATACAAGTGGGCTAGTGTCACAGTCTCCTAATTAAATTGATGAAGGAGTCTTAAGTTCTCTAACATCGATAACATGTAGATCTTTGTAATGTCTCGTAGGACATCGAATAGAATCCTTGATAAAGTGTATAATAAGAAACAGTGAGTAAGTTGGACCACTACCTCCTTTAAATAGTCGTTAGTAATAATAGAAGCACTAGCCTATATGCTAGACTACTCAAAGGAGTGTGTAAGCATCAGATTTTGGGTCTCAAGATGCAAGCCCGACGATGAAAATCATTGAACCTATTCCCCAAGATGTAAGGGAAAAAAACAGAATAAAGAGAAACAAAGCCATGGGAGTCCTTGGAAAAACCCAAAGCCAAGCTTAAAACCAAGCCAAAACCCAAAACCAAACCCAAGGCCAATCTTGCATAGAGGGATGTACAACCCTACCTTAAACCCTAATCCTTAGAGCCTTCTAAAACTAGTCCCCTCTTAAATCCAAGGGCTACATAGCAGTGACAAATACAATTATGGATGATTTTGGCTGTACAGCCCATGTTCAGACCTTATATCCAATGCATTCATCTCCTCCTCTGTGATTAGATACATCTATGCTAGAACTATTTTTGGTACTGTGCACCCATCCAATACCTATAAATACCCCCTTTCCCACCTCCCCCTCCCTGCCCCCCCCCCCCCCCCCAAAAAAAATTTTGAAGATGGAGGGGAGGCTTGGAAACCCTAAGGTTGCTCTGCAAAAACCACTTCTCAAACACAAAAACCCAAACCCACTCGAATCACTTCCAAGGTAGAACTAGGCCAAATCTCTTCATTTTTGTTCATTCCTAAAGCATTTACAATAAAATTATTAAACCTATGAACCTTTGAGGGCATATAAACACACAAAAGCTTCTAGGAACTCCTTTTTCCTTTTCTTCTACTTCCCTTTCTTCTTTTTGTTTCGAAAAACCAAAAAACAAGGGTTGTATAGCCTTGTTCATATGTTGTATAGCCATGTATTTGGGTTGCATAACCTAGTTTGCCTAATAGTCAATTTTATAGAAATGGTTTTTCCATATCTAAATTTCATCTTTTTCAAACCCCTTTTTCTGAGCTTTTTCAATATTCTAGTAGCAGAACAAGGGGAGGATAAATTTATAAGGATCCCTATTCATATTAAAATTAGAATTTTGGGGTGATTTTTAAATTGTTTACCACCTTTCTTTGCATAATACTTTATGCTACTTTGTTTATGATTTAGTGTAGTGTTAAGTTTTTATCTGGGATCTCTTTTTTACAATGACCAAGTGAGGGGTTAACCACTCCTAGGATCTCGAGAGTCATGCCATGTTTTATTATAATTTTTTATTATATATTTTGAAGTGATACTAAATGTATGTTTTGGCCTTATAATTCTTTTTTTGGGATGGCATTCAGATCTTTTTCATGGTTGGTAGTACCCCTGGATGCCATGTTTTTTTAAAGCTATATAAGGTGAGGATTCATCAATCCTATAATCTTTCTTGTGATGAGTTTTTTGCCTTAAACCACTCTATGCCCTCTAAATACTTTACATTTCATATTTTCTTCTTTTCATGTTTATGATTTATGCACTTCTATTATGTTTAGTTGCTGGATGGTTATGTGGAAATGTGACATTATGGACTTAGATGCATATCTAGGCACCTTTTGCATGGGAGAGATGGTAATATGTGTTGTATTCATTTCTTAAGCTTTAAGCTCATTTGATCTGTTTAGACTTGTTTCATTTACTAACTTATTTCCTTCTCTTGGGTGTAGATGCTTGCTTGAGATGGACTATGTTTGATGGTCTTGATGGCAATCTTTGATGACCAAATATGAGACTATGGATGACCATTAGATTTGTGACGTGTAGATGATAAGCATGTTAATCCCTATACCATGTAACATGCCCCCACTCCCCTTTATATAGGATCATGGATGATGTGATATGTGAATGGCGTATGCATGATGATGCCTATACCATGATGCATGACCCCTATCCCTTTAGGTTGATGGAATGTTTCGATTGATTTGATTACATTAGATGTATGTTTAAGACCATTAATTAGACTAATTGATAACTTGGATAAAATATTAAAAGTAAACCAAAGATGCTCGAAGGTCGAATCTTAATGTTTGGGGGAGTTTGAGGGTGTTTAACCTTTTCCTCAAGCCGTACACAATTTTTGAACCCAATCTCTGATGGGATGAAGATGAAATGGGCCTTGAAATTGACTTAGATTAGTTTAGATTTTTCCTTTCTTGAATTCTTATATCGACCAATGTTAGGTGGCAACTCTACATTTCCTAGGGATGGTACCAATGTATTATCCCTTACTTATTCCCTCGATGAGCACCACTTTGGACTAAGGGCTTTGAAATCACACAAGGCCTAAAAGGATCCTCTGTTAATCTAAATGTGCATTGTACCTTGGGGTCATTATCAATGTAAAAACTCATTTACTCTTGATCCCCTGATGATTGATAAATGGATGGAGTCACAAGTAGGATTCCACTTATTCGAGCACAAAACCATAAAATCTTGAGCTGCTCATAGTGGTGACTTCACTGGGGACTTTGAAATTGACTTTGTATTCAATCTCTAGTTTTTTTAATGTTTTAAACTTATTATCAATATAGTCTACTACATTCATGTAGCCTTCACACTCCACCATATACACTAGATGCCCTTAGATAAATTGATGGTTCTGCAAACTTAATACTTAAGCTCTATTTGGGCTTAAGAGATTGCGAGGAGGATTCATCACTCATAAGTCTAATATCTTCAAGTATATCAAATGAGGGATCATGGCAGCCACCCTTCAAGCTTATAGGAGCCATCAACTACAACAACCCTTTCAATCATTAAGCGCTTATAAGAGCCAATAGTGCCTTGGAATAGGGTACCCCACTTGTTTGCATTTTTCCTTAAAGAAGAGTTGGAGTTCTCAAAAAACATAGTTAGGTATTCTTAATGTAAGATACAATTGTTATCCCATTCCCCTTTTGATATAATTATCCCCCATATGTAAATGTTTATGTATTTCCCCTTACCCACTATGTATTTCTTTCTAAGTTTAAGGCAATGAATGATGAGTTTGCTTATTTATGTGATGTGTTTCTTAGTGGTAATATGTATAGCATGAATCATTTCTATAGCATATTTAACATAAATTCAGTGCATGCTATTGCCTTTAATCTTAGCATAAAAGAAAATTCAAAAATCTTGCTCATTGCTAGTGATGTCACACTAGAGGAATGAAGGAATTTTGAATAGATACTTAGGAAATATTATAAGGCTTTCACTTGGGCATACGAAGACATGCCAGGGGTTGACAAGCAAATTAAGAAACACGAAATCCCGACGTACCTACATATGAAACCAGTAAAGCAGAAACTTCGAAGGATGAGACTTGAGTGGGCCTAACTGGTTAAGGAAGAAGTAGAGAAGTAGTTAAATGGCAAGTCCTTAGAGGTGGTGGACTACCCTGAATGGTTAGCTAATTTAGTGCCAGTACCAAAGAAAGATTGGAGAGTAAGGATATGTGTGGATTACAGGGATCTAAACAAAGTATGCCTAAGAGATGACTTCCTTTTACCACACATTGATGTACTAGTTAATAGTGTCATAACCTATGTTTTTTATTATATTATGGATGGGTTCTCTAGGTACAATCAAATTCTCATGGCTATCATAGATAAGGTGAAATTAGCTTTTATCGTGAAATGGGGGATGTATGGCTATAGAGTCATGCCTTTTAGACTAAAGAATACAGGAGCAATGTACCAAGGAATGGCAACAACCCTATTACATGACCTAATCTATTAGGAGTTGGAGGTGTATGTGGATGACATGATGGTGAAGTCAAAAACAAGAGAAGGGAACTTTGAAGCTTTAGAAATTCTTGAAGAGGGTCAACGAGACAACTTGAGGTTGAATCTAAAGAAATGTGTGTCTAGGGTCACCTCTGAAAAACTGTTATGGCATATGGTCAGTAAGAAAGGAATTGAAGTGGATAAAAAAAGGTGAAGGCTATTCAGAATATGCCTACACCTAAGAAAAAGAAGGAGATTTGAGGGTTCCTAGGTAGCTTACAGTACATTAGCTAGTTTATAGCAATACTCACTCCCATATGTGAGCTAACCTTTAAGTTGTTAAGGAAGGATCAACTAGTAAAATGGAATGAATAGTGTCATAAGGCCATTAAGAAAATAAAAGAATATTTGACCACCCTCTAGTATTAAAGAAGTTAAAGCCAGAAAAACCATTAATTTGTATCTAACAGTAGAATATAGCTCTATTAGTGTAATATTAGCTCAAAAAGATGGAACAGGGAATAAATACGTAATGTACTATCTTAGTGAGAAGTTTTTGTATTATGAAGTAAAGTACAATCAAGTAGAGAAGACCTAACTAACATTGCTTTGGTCGATGATGAAATTAAGGTACCATTTTCAGTCATATTCCGTGAAAGTGGTTTCAAAGCTTGATCGGATTAAGTACTTATACGAGGCTCCTTCCTTCACTAGAAGGTTGGCAAAGTGGTTGATCTTGTTGACTGAATTTGATATTAAGTATGTAGACAAGAAGGTGATCAAGGGATAAACAATTTTAGAATACCTAGCACAACAACCTCTCGATAAAGGAGAATCTGAACTTCTCCAGTTCCTAGTTGAAGGATTAGGAGCAATTGACCCTTAGAGGTGTAGGGTATATTTTGATAAGGTAGTAAACCAAAAAGCAGTAGGTGTAAGCATGATTCTGATCTAACTAGAAGGGGAGCTTGGATAACCCTAACAAAAATTTGTTGAAATCTCTCCATACATCACACTTACTCTAGAAAATCAAAACCCTAACTATTTTAAACACTAATCCAAGGTAGAACAAGGCCCTTAGTCTTTCATTCTTTAGCATTCCTTAGCATTTTGGAGGATAAAAATCAAATTATGACCCTCTAAGGGCAAAGAAATCACCAAAAGCATCTAAGGACACATTTTTTATCCTCTTGTCTTTCCCCATTCTTCTCTCTTTTTTTATTTTAGAAAGTCAAGTAGAGGAGGGCTATAAATACTTTGCGTAGTGTATACAACAATCCTATCAGGTTGTACATATCTTAAGGCGATCTGTACAACCCTTTTTCAACTGAGGGCACAATGAAAACTCTTTCTTTTCTCATTTGAGTTTCTTTGTTTTTCAGTTATTTTCTATGATTCTTGGGACTTCCATTGACATAATAGGGAGAGCCTTTCATAACCAAGTATCCCTATTCATTTAAATGATGGAATATTGGTCGATTTTTATTTTTCATGATTTTTAATGCTCTACTGCCTTGTGTTCTCCTATTTTATGCTTAATATGATATCAAAGATATTGTTTTGATTAAGTTTTGGCTATGATCAAGTGAGGAACTTTGGTTCCTAGGACCTTGAGAGCCTTATTATGGGTATGCTTACTTTGGTATGTCTTTAATTTTGTTAATCATTTACATTTTGGCATTGAGATTTACCCACCATGTACTAGCATTCGAACCCTCTAATGGTTAGTGGTGCTTATGGTTGTTAGGCTCTTTCAAAGCTATAAGGAGGAGGGTTTCATAACTCTAGGATTCCTTTTTTACCATCTTTGACTAGGCCATTAAATATCCTCCAAAGTGACTTACATTTCATGTTTATGATTCTCCATGCTTCATGATCCATATTTATATGTTACTTTGACTTTTGTTATGTTGTATGGTTCATGTGGTGTTGAGATACTCACATTATGGACTTAGCAATATTCTTAGGTCCCTTATCATTGGAGATGATGTGAGATGTTGAATGTGAATTTGGTTTGTTGACTTTTGCTTTCATGAATTTGTTTATGTGTTTAGTTACTAATGTTGTGCTTTCTAGGTGTAGGTGATCATTTGAGTAAAGATCATGAATAATGGTTTTGATGATTATCATATGTATGATGTGTAAATGATGAATATGCATGATGTACCCCATGCCATGTCACATGTCCCACCTTCCCTTTTATGATGGATATGCAAGTCTTATCCTTTGCCATGATATATGACCTACCATGCCTTTAGGTGATTATGCATGGTGTGGATGATTTGTATGATATACCCTATGCCATGAGGCATGATGGATGGCTTCAATTACATGTTTTGGCATGTTAATTGGACTAATTAATAACATGCATAAAATGATAAAAGTGAAGCAAAGATGCTAAAAGGCTATATCCTAATATTTAGGCCTTCTCTAAGTCGTACCTAATTTTCAAACCCAATCTTTGATGGGGTGATGGTGAAATGGGCCTTATAATTTGACTTAACTTAGGTTCAGATTTTGCCTTACCTGAATTATAGTCCCGACCAAAGTCGGGTGGTGACTCTATATCTCTTAAGATGATACCAATGTATTGTCCTGCCTTAGTCCTTTATTGACCACCATTGGCAAAATAGGCTTTAAACTTGCACAAGGCCTAAAGATCCCTTGTTGATCCAAACATATACCATAACTTAGGGTTTTACCAATGTAACACCCATGTCCTTTTGACCTTCATTGGTGAATAAAAGGATGGACTCATAAGAAAGATTCCACTTGTTCGAGCAAGAAGCCAAGATGCTTATAATGATGCTTTCATTTGCCTTCATCATGAAGAGCTCACTCCATCACATATATTTAGATCTTTCTTTACTTGACTTCTATAGTGCCTTCATGATAGTTCTCTAAAGCCTTTCAAATCCTATAGGCATTTTAGCAATATTAAACTCTCCTACATTCTTCTCTAAATAGCTAAGAATGATTACTATTACCCTCTTATTCTTGTTATTTGCCAATTTATTCTTCTCCAGGGAGAGGTTCTTCAAATCCATCCACCAATTTGATAAGTGTCTTCTATTCTTTTGCTACAACCATCCCATACATCAATGAGGTCACTATCAAGATAGGCTTCCATTCTACATTTCTAATTAGCATAGCCAATTCCATCAAAGTAAGGTTTAAGGTGAGAGCGAATCCTTTCATTAGCCATGATCTTTACCTAAGCAATTAAGACTGGTTTTTTAGACTTAGCTTTGATACCACTTATTGGCCCTCGTGCACAAAGAAGGGGGATTGAATTGGCAGGAAATTCAAATTTTAAAAGTTAACAAATAATTAAAATATAGAAACAAGGAAAGAGGAAAATCAAGACACAAAAATTTATAGTGGTTTAGGTATTAACCATTGTTGCATCCAATGCCCAATTCCCCAATTATGCAACTAATGCCACATCCATTGTCCACTTCTACAATTAGGTATTTTACTATCTCACTAAGTGTTTACAAGCTCATACTCACTTCCTATTTTGGCTCATATGCAACCCTCATTGCACTTTGTGTTTTAGACTCATACACAACCTTATAAGAGTTTTTCCCCACTAAGGCTCACTCTGAAACACAACACCCAAGTGTTTAAGGTTCACACTTAGCCTTTACAAGCAATGAATACAATAAATGCACTCTTAACTAACAAAAACCTCAATTAGCATAATATAATAGTAATAAAAAGAGAGACGCTTAAGAAATGAAATTGTAAGAATTTGGGCATAATTAATAGTTAGTCTCTTACACTCAAAGCCATTTGGTGGAGTATTTATCATTTACAACCATTAAGTAGTTGTTATTAATGAAATTATTATAGCCATTAAGTAGTTGTTACTAATGAAACTATCTCTATATTTCTAATGTTTGGTAGGAAAATCCTATATTTAATGATTGTCAAATAGATTTCACGGTTGAGACAACTCAATTATGGTCATGATCTATGTTTCATGCTCAAGATTTCACTTTCACAATTGAGGTATTCATATGTGTCTAACTGTTAATGACACATGGTAGTTGGTCATTTATTTCTAGCCATTGTAATGCTCAACTTTTATTTAAAGGTCTTGGTTGCAATTTCATTACTCACGATCGTGATTCTTAATTGCACTAGAATAGGGGATGCGACTTCCACAACATTCTGGCTTAGACTAAATGGTTTAATGTTGCTCCTTCATCATAATCACTCGCTTAGTGTTCCAGTTGTGATTTTTAAATGGTCAAATAGTTATTTAGAAACATGGATTGCTTCAAGTGGATTCTTGGGTTTAGAGCTCTTTTCTCTAAGGTTCCAAGGTTGCAGTCGCAATGATATATTCTCAATCACACTTCTGGATTGTGCTAGTGTTCATGGATGCAAAGATGACAGTGTACATATTTGGACAAATTAGTTCCATCTTTAACTTGATAGTGGTTGTGACCTTAATGTAGCAGTTATGATATGCCTTTCTTGGTCATAATCTACTTGTCTTAGGCATGATTGACATGCCACTTTTTAAGCCTTAGAGATTTTTCTTCCTTTTGACTTTCTAACATAATCAAACCTTATTTCCTATGAAAACAACACTCGATAAACATATTAGAACTTATCAATCTAACTTTTCAAGATCAAAACTGAGGTTTGACTAACTTGGTTCACACTAAGTATTGCTAATACTAATTGGAAAAGGAAATAAATAAACTACAAATATTCTAACCAATAGAATTCGACCAAAGGAGGATTATTCTTCCGAAAACTCTAACTAATATTCACAATCAATAAAATAATTATTAGAGTCATTATAAAAATTATCAAAATGAATCAGTTCATATATGTTAAACCTTAGGTTCTTAACTCTTAGTTTTGATGATTGCAAATATAGGTTTAGTACTCATTTTAGTTAAAAGTGTTTATGAATTTGTTTCAGTCCTTTAAAATTTTAGCAGATCAAAAGAAAGCACAAAGAGCAAAGCAATAAGCAAGGCAACAATATTGATAAAGGATTACTTGTGTGAAATGACCCTTTGCATATTGGAATGAGCCCATTCATAAGAAAAAACTTGGAGAAATTCATATAAAAGGCCAAATGTACTTGTACAACTTAGATGAATGGCTTATATAGCTTAAAGAATCCTTCTTAAAGACGTGGAATGATTGTGTACAACTTGGAATGGGCTCGTTCATTATAATGAAATTATAAAAATTTTACACAAAAAGTTGGAATGGCCTACCTAAGTCATGAACAACCTAAATAAATAGGCATGTGCAGCTTGATTGAAATTTGAAGTCTCCAAATCCATATGAAATGGCCTAAGGAAGCTCTAGATGGCCAAAGTGAGTGACCCTATTCAACATAAAGAAGATTAAAGATTTTTAGATATAATATTAGATCAGTCTAAGAGTCATTGAATGACCTAAGTGAATGCCCCTATTCATCAAAAAGAAAATTGAAGATTTTTAAACTGAAAGATGGAATGGCCTAAAGTTTCATTAATGTAGGATAAGTAAGCACCATGCTTAGTAAAGCATACAAATACAAAGGACCAATAAAAAAGGCATGCATAAAGAAGTTCAAAGAAGCTCTAAAAGTGTTTATGAATGATGAAATCAAGATTGGAATGGATATTCAAAGTCCAAGGGCAATTAGAGCATTAGAGAAGCCTTTTGTATAAGGGACAAATAGTCATCTATGCACCTTAATTTTATATTTCAACCATCAAGTTGAAGAATTCAAGTTAAACTATTTAAATGGAGTAATTAACACAAAAAAAGATCTATAAGATTCTGGAAGGTTCAAAGGTTTTGTGAAGATTTTAAAGATTCTACAAGATTTTAAGAGACTTTCAAGAAGCTTCCATGTATCAAAGGTGGTGTTCATAAATCCTAAAAGAAGCATGATGATTGGTGTCCAAGAATGTAGAAAAGTCAAAGATTTGTTAAATATTTACTTAGTTGTCATGAGTTGTCTTTGTCTTCCTTATCCTTCTTCTATTAGCCAAATTATATCTCTTATTTAGTTTAGGATTTCAATTATTTTATTAGGATTAATTTTAATATAGCTTGAGATGGCATATTAGAGGATTTAGGAAAATTGATCTTCAAGAATAGTTTTATAAATAATTAGGGATCATTCATAATCTTAATATATGAAATTTGATGTAATGAATCCTAATTCCCTAGGTGCTCTTATCATTCATGGACTTCTTCCTCATACTTATTTAATAGTTTAATTTAATGATTTTTAACATAACATCATTAAATTAATTTGCTAGATAATATTAGGAATTAATTAAATTTCGTAATTATGAGATTGACATTTCAATTTTCACTATGTTACGTGACCATGATCTTAACCATTTACAGATTCTACACAACTCTTAACCATATGAAGCTCCAACATCTTCACTTTTTAGACCTTTAATGTTGGGTTTTAGGTAGCAAGGACAAGTCAACTTAGCTTGAAGGATAGCTAAAGAAGGATAAGTAGAGTTAAGTTCATTGAATAAGATGATCTAAGAAGGGACAACCTTCTTAAGTTAATGATGGAGCTCATTAAAGGCATTGGCAAGGAGTTCTTCTGTAGGATATAGAAAACTACAAATTTAGACTTAGCTATTGAATTCTTATATATTTATTAGAATATGACTATGATGCTACTAAAGAAGCTAGGATAATGTTCTTTTAGCTTAAGAGCAAGGAGTATGCCCTAACTCCTAAGGATCTAGCACAGTGTTTGAGGTATTTAAGATGGATTTTTTAAAATAGCCATTTAAGTTCAAGTTGACCTTATTATTTTAGATTTGTATTTAAGTGTTAAATTTTTTAGGACAAGCAAAGTTTAAGTATGGGAGAATTTGATGTGTAATATATACGCGCTATTTGGCTTAATTATCTTAAGTTTTTGCTTATTTAATCTTAGTTTTAACTCTTGATTTATTATTAATTTTTATTTATTAATTTTAGGTTGAAATTAAACAAAGAAAACTATTACAAAGTACTGCAAGTAAATATTTAAGAGATGGAAAGAAAAGAATCAAAATTGGAAATCAAGAGTAATGTAGAAAATATATTACATAAAATTCTCACGACTTAACTCTTAGGCCTTGAGCTGAAGAACATGAAGAACTAAGATTTTCAATAAAAGTACATGGCTTAGGACTCATGTCATATGACCTTATGCAATGTGGGGTCCAATTTGTGAGGTGTCTCGGATCTTTAAGAAGACTGTGGCATCAACTATAATTTTCACATGGCTTGACTCTCAAGCTGTGTGAGGAGCATGAACAACGTTTTTATTCCTTTGAAATTTTTTTCTTTTATAAAGCTCATAATTTCAACTTAAGAATAAAAAGAGATGGTTAGAGATAGTTTTCTTCAATATAAACAAATTATAGAGTAGTTTGAAGGAGAATTTAAAAAGCCCTTTGTTTTTTTTTTTTTTTTTGTAATAATCATTCATGACACATCATTTAAGGGGTTTCAATTATGTTATTCTTTCTTTTTAATTCAGGATTATAAAAAGTATGAAAATTCTTTAGTGTTATCTTTTATTGTTATTGATAATTAAACCCTTTTATAGGGATGCGGGGAGTAACTCAATAATGAATTGTATGCATATTGAATTTATCCCTTAGTTATTTATGGGATTGTCTTGATTTAGTATTTGAGTGCTTATTTTCTTGCATATTATATATATATATATATGGAAAATTAGAAGCCCTACCCATTTTCTTCCCTAACGCTCTGTCATATATAGTTGGTTAAGTAGAACCTAATATCCATTAGGGTTGTCCAATTTTTTTATTTGAACTAAAAAACTGAATCGAATTTACTCAATTTGAAAATTTGATTGGATTTATTTAAAAAAATTGATTTGGTTCAATTTTTATATTTAGCATTTTTATTTAAATTAGTTCTATTCAATTTTCATAAAAAATTTAATAAATTGAATTGACCAATTATGTGTGTGTGTGTGTAACTATACACACATTGTCTCCATGGATGGTTAATGTTTTTATAATTGAATAATAAATGCTTATAGTTTTCAATGTAAGCATTAATTGCAAGTCAAAATGATCAAAACCATTAGATTTTTAATCTAAAGGCTGAAAGTGCAGTAACCATTGAAACATCATATATATATATATATATATATATATATATATATATATATATATATATATGGAAAATTAGAAGCCCTACCCATTTTCTTCCCTAACATTCTCTTATCTGCACTGCGTATCATAACACCCACACCTACCCATTTTCTTCTTCTCTTCTCTTTCATTTGCTTTACGGTTGTTTCATTTCCTTTCCTTCTTCTCCTAGTTCTTCTTCTTATTCTCTTTGTTCTCTCTTTGTTTCCTTCACTGGTGCCATTCGTCTCTTTCACTTTGCCTCTTTATATTCCTTCCCCTTTCTATTGATTTTCTCATGATATAGGTTACTTGTCTTAAAATCTCCATCTTCAAGTCTTTAAGCTATAATTGAAAAGCAAGAGAAAATACAACAATGTATTTCTACAAAGGTATGAATTCAAAAACTCAATATTTCTTTTATATTTATATATATTACATGTATATGATTTAAAATATAATTTAGATTCTTTATTATGATAAAGAACACCCAACAATTAAAGAAAAAATAATAACTGAGAATGAGAGATAATACATTTGTTTATCTTTGCTAATTGATAGCTAATAAGCCATAATTCATGTGTTAATGATGTTTTTTTTATTTTTAAATTTTGAATATAATTAAAATTGTAGCAAATTAATCTTAATTTTGATGATTTACGAGAACAATTTTCATTTCTATTGCCATTATTTTTATGAGAAGAAGTTCTTTTCTTCTTGATTCTATAACCTTTTGCCACTTTCTTGCTATTTTAATGAGCTCTCTTGAGCTAATCATGGTGGTTCTTTTTCAATATTCAAATTTCAAATCATTAATTTTCTTTTACTACATAGTTTATTGATGTGAAACATCAACTCTGTTCTTACAAGCTTTTAAGGAGTAGGAGAAAGAAATTTTTTTGACTTTGTTCCTGTGACAACTTTATCAAATTAGGTTCTCTTATGACAAGAAAAGAGCATATTGATAATGATGTTATAATTTGTGAGAACTTCATAATAGCTAGTTTCTTCGATCATTATGTGAATGTTATAATAATTTAGATGTTTTTATTGAGAGTTTTGATCTATAACTTAATGGCTTAGTTTTTATGCTTTATTTTTATTTAATTTTAAAGTTAAATTGATTTAATAAAACTTTTAGCTTTAATTTTTAGGTTATTTTTTGGGATAATTACTCTAAAAACCCTTAAGTTTATCATATTTAACTAAGTAATCCCTCACTTTCAATATTATACTAAGTTATCCCTCACATTTGCCCAATTAAACTAAAAAGTCCTTTCGATGTTAAAAAGGCATTTTTCTATTAATTTCAAATGAACACCATAATGATTTTTTAGTATAATGAGACAAACATGAGGAATAACTTAGTGTAATATTGAAAAGTGAGGGAGGATATAGTTAAATATGGCAAAAGTTAAAAGGTTTAGAGTAGTTAACCTAATAAAATATATAACTCACTTTTGACTAGATTTTCTTTGACTAATGGAAATATATATTTTTAAAGTCAAAAAGATTTTTTAATAGGGCAAATGCGGAGGATGACTTAGTATAATATTGAAAAGTAAAAGATAACTTAGTTAAATATGGCAAACATCAAGGGTTTCAGAGAAATTAAACTTTATTTTTATTTAATGTTAGCTTTTATTTACTTTAAACCGAATAAATTGGGCTTAAAATTGAGCCCATAAAAGCTAAGCTTAAAGTCAAACTGATCTAAAAAAACCAAACTAAACTAAAATAGTTCAGTTCTATTTTGTTCGATTTTCATATAAGATCGATTTGACTTGGATTGAATTAAAAGATAATAAAGTTAATTCAATTTTGCTAAAAATTGAATCAAACCGAATCAATTAATTGATAGCCCTAATATTCATAACATAAAACATATTCATGTTAAAGGATTATCATGGAAATGCTATATCGACTTCTAATAAAAAGAACACTCAGCTTATACTATAATGATGAAAGGCATTCTGCTTGATTTATTAACCAGGGATTTCTTCTTACTAATTTTATATTGTATAGGGAACATTTATTGGTATGATGAGATCTTATGTATTGGTATGATGGTATGTATGCATATATCTCATTTATATCATTATCAATTATACATATGTTAGGATAATTATAGAGATTACATTTAAGCTAGTTCCCTTTTAGCGACAATAGGAAATTAGATGGCCAAATATAGGTAATTTAATTTACAAATCACATTGTAGAAAAATGTCTTTGATGTTATTCCTGGCTCCTCTTTGTTGTGTCAATGGGGAGAATATTTAGAGAACATGTGACCCCAAGGCATTAGTCTCACTCCTCTACTTTCAATGATTTGTTTTGAATGATAACAAAATAATCAAAAAACTTTGATAAGTTCTAATATTTGTATTTTAGTGGTTTTGTATCCTATGGGGGAAAAATGTTGTGATAATTGAAGATCATGTGACTCCAAGACCCAATGAATGATTTAATGGGCATGGTGTATGTCTTAATAAGCGTTGGACAAATGTTTAAACTAGTTATCTCCTTTGGGTCTCGCAACAAGTGTTGTCCTTTCAACACTGGCATTGGAGAAGCGCTCTAGGTTAAGTTATGTTGGGCCTCGACATAACCGTTGAGGTTTCACAAAAGGTGTTGATCTGACCAAGCACAGACATTGCATATTTGCAATAGGCATTGAAAAGGTGCCCAAGATTGAGCCAAAGCTTTTAGAACTCGAAATGGGTGTTGGCCCTTCTTAACAAGCATCAAGGGAGTTTTCAACGGGCATTGAAGTATGTTTGCAAGATGTTGAAAAATAAAGCATCAAGTTTTTGCTTTCTAGGAAATCTATAATGGGCATTGATCATGAGCCAATGGGCATTGAAATAGAGGTCAATGGGCATTGAAGCTATCCTTACAACTTTAATAGGCGTTGCTGAGAATCAACGGGCATTGTCACCTCTAACAGCTAGCTTGAAGAAATGTTCTCAAACTTAACTTCAAGTACTCTAATGGCTAGTTTTGTAATTTAGGTATATAAGGAACTTTTTGAAGTTTAAGAAGATTGATAAAAACTTTGGAAAACATTTGTAATCAACTAAAGAACATCTAGAAAGCTATTTGTGCAAACCTTTTAGGTGTTGCTTTGTAATTGGGTAGAGTGAGGATTGTTTTTGTTGCTCTTTGAGAGTAGGTTTTCTTGAGCATTAAAAGTGTATTTTCTACCTAATTTGAAAGGCATTGATACTACTTGGATCTATCTTTGCTAGTGGTTAAAGTTGGTATTATACCTTAAAAAATACCAAGGTTGGGTTGGCTTTCTTATCCTTATAAAAGAGAGTACTTGTAAAAATTCTCCTTGAGCCTAAAAAAGAGAAGGTTTATTCTTAAGCATGCAAAAAGAATAAGAAAAAGCCTAAGTGAAAGATTGAAAAGTGGAGTAGACACATTGTCAAACCACTATAAATTCGTGGAGTAGACACATTGTCAAACCACTATAAATTTGTGTGTTGATTTGTGTTGTTGCTTCCTTTGAGTGTGTTTGTGTTTTTATTTACAACCCAATTCAACCCCCTCTTGGGTTGCCTCATCTCCAACCAAACCAATAATTGGTATTAGAACCTAACCTCTTTTGAAGCTTAAGTGCAATAGGGATACAATCATGGCATCCCAAAATGAGCATGGACTATAAGGACAACCAGTTGTGAGTCCTCTTTTTTGCAATAGAACATATTACTAGTATTAGAATACCATAATGTACTACTTTCTCATATCTGAATCCATTGAGCTATGGAGAATTGTAGAGAAAGGTCTATACACTCTAATGAAGACACTTTCTTATGAGACTCAAATAGAGAAAGACATTGATGAGATGTTTGATAAAGAAAAAAGACAAATTTCCAACAATGGCAAGGCCATCCATATTCTTTTTTTTTTTGCTTTAAGCAAAAGTGAGTACAACAAAGTGAGCATGAAGTCAACTACTAAGGAAATTTTAGGAGGCCTTAAAGATCACACATGAGGGAAAAATGAAGTCAAAGAAAACAATATGGAGACCCTTATTTTCTAGTATGAAACCTTCTTAATGAAGCCTGATGAAATGATCTCAAGAATGAATGATCGATTTATTAAGATTGTAGGAGAAATGAAGGCTCTTGGGAAAACATTCACTAATAAGGAACTTGTGAACAAAGTTCTGAGGTCTCAGCCAAAGGAGTGGCTCAACAAGGTCACCTCTCTCAAGGATTCAAAAGACTTTAAGAGCATGTCATATGATGAGCTGCTGGATAATCTCACTAACTATGAGATAAGCCTAAATAGAGAAGCTCTATCCATATCTAAGGATGTGAATAAAAAGAAGATTAGGATAGCACTCAAAGCTACCTTCAAATGCCTTAGCTCAGATGATGGAGGGCTAGATGAAAATTAGGTAGCCCTCCTAATAAATAAATTTAGAAGGATGCTGAAAAAGAAAGGCAAAGACAAGCTTGAGTAGATTGAATGCTATGGATATGGAAGGCTTGGCCACATGAAAGCAGACTGTCCAAAAGCCAGATCAAAAAAGAAGGACAAGAAGAAAAAGAAAGTCTATAAAGCCACTTAGGATGACTCTAGTACATCTAGACCAAGTGAGGATGAAGAAGAGCAAAAGATAGGAAGAAGAGAAATAACCAATCTCTTCCTCATGGCATTAGAGGAAAGCTCTTTGAAACAGGTATGTTCTAACTCTTTTAATAGTGATGTGGATGAGGATGATCAAGATTTTGTAGACATGTAAAATCTGCCAACAATGAGCTTGATAAAAGTTTTGAAATAAATAGAACTTTGAAAACTAAATTGGTGGAGATAAAGAAAAGTTTTGATCTTTTACAAAAGGAAAATGAGGATTTTGTTGGCCCTAGGTGCTAAGAAGGGGGGAGTTGAATTGGTGCATAAAAATTAAAACAAGAAGATAAGGAAGAGAATAAGTAGAAAGTAAACACAAGATTTATAGTGGTTCGAGTATAAATGACACTATGTCCACTCCCCAATTCATAATAATTAGGTGTTTTACTATCTACCAATGGTGTTTTCAAACTCACACCAAACTTTACACTTGTGTTTTTAAGGCTCACACAATAACCTTTACACTTGTGTTTTTGAGGCTCACACAACAACCTTTACACTTCTATTTTTATAAGCTCACACAATAACCTCTCTTAGTGTTTTTACAGGCTCACACTACAACCTTTACAAATGGTGTTTATGCTTACACCAAATAATATCTAAAAGAATAGAAAATATTAAGTAGCAAAATTGCAAGAGTTTGATTACAAAGTTATTAATTCTCTTGCATTTACGTGTGTTTGGTGAGGTATTTATAGCCTTTACCCACCAAAGAGACGTTGCAATAAAACTAGTACAAAATCTTCAAAGTACGCTAGATAGATGTTCACATTAAATACTTGATAGATTTTCGCATTAATGCTTGACAGTCTTAATTCGCAGTCCTTACTACTCGTTAGTAGTCACGAAATCCAAATTCCATATGGCAAACCCCGTTTATGTCTGACGGCTAGTCCATGTGGTAGCTTCTCATTGGTTCACTAGGAAAATATAGTCGTTGCCTTTCACCTGCTCACAAAAGTAGCAGTTGCGATTTTTCTTCTACAGAACACGACTTAGGATGCAAATTCCTCTGTCAAAAATGATCATCTTCTTCTTCAAGATTCTCGGTCACTACCCATAAGTTGCCATCACGATTTTTGTCTTCTAACAATTACCTGGGACACTTGTCAAGCTATGGCTGTGAACTTGATTCCCTCTTGAGTTACTTTGAAATTTACGGTCGCGACTGAGGCATGACTCACACCGCACATTTGTCTATGACTTTGGCTTTCCTTTTTTTGAATCGATCACGGCAGAGAAGTGGCTCGCGAATACATTTGTCCAATTTTTCAATCTACCTTGGTCTAGTTCGTTGTCACGATATATCAAGTTGCGGTCGCGAATTAGGAGGCACTAGCTTAACTTTAGAGATTTTTAACTCCATCCAACTTCCAATGTAAAGACTAACTAAAAACTGCAAAACAACACTTGATTTGAAACATTAGAATTAATCAACCCCCTTTGTCAAGATCAAAAGAGGTCCAAGACTTAGGGTTAACTACCCTAGTCAAACAATCTCCCCCTTTTTTATTTTGACAACATAGATTGTTCCTAAGTGAAAAATAATGCAAAAGTGTAAAGTTGGAGTATAACATGAATGAATGTTTAAGATGAAAACTTCTAAGTATGGCATTCAATCAATCAAGGGAAATTTCTAAAAAGTTAAGTATGATGTTCCCCCTTAACATATGTTATAATTTTCAAGTTAATATTCCCTAATATTCCCTTTAAACTTAAACACTTACTATATCTCCCCGTTTGGTAAGATAAAAAAGAAGGTGTAAAAGGGAAATGAAAAACAATTATAAGCATACATAAGGAGTAAAAGGAGAATACTTTTATAAAGTTAAAATGCATCAAACACATAAGACAATGTATTGGAAGCAAATAACTTTTTATTTATATAACTATGGGATCACAATATTTGTTAAACAAAAAGCATAAAGAAAGAAAGAAAAAAATACAAAAGATCTCTAATCTAGAGGAGTAAAGAATCATCATCATCTCCGGAAGATGCTTCCTCTTGCGCTTGTGTTGCTCCCTCGGCTTCATCCCCATCCTCAACTTCATCTTCATTGCCATCTTCATCTTGCATATCTTCAAATTTAGTGAAGTCCGGAAGGTGGCAAGGAGGAATCCCTAGTTTTTCTTACAGATTCACCACATCACTATGAAGGTGTGAAAGGAAGAAGAACCTTCTCTTTATCATCCGCATCAGTTTGTCCAACTTTCGATCAATGGTGGCAAGAGGCAACTTCGTCTTGGTTTTTGGTTGAGGAGGAGGGACTTGTATTGTGCCTTCTTCAATGTGAAGCCTCTTCCTCTTTGAAGCTTATGAGGTTTCCATCTTCTTTGCTCCTATTGCACCAAGGGTATAAGTATATATGTCTAGAGGAATAGCCTTGGCGTTTATAAGGTAGGTGAGATCTAGGAAGTTTTGAGATGGAATGAGCTTTTTGGCGAGGAATTTTTCTTTTTCCTCATCAAGTGCTCCAACAAATCTGTAGATGGTTGTAAAGTGGGAGGGCAAAAGAAATTGGCTTTTTGGTTTTGTATTCATGTGAATCAATTGATCTACAAGGTATCAGTCGGTTTGGATTGGTTTGTTTTTTATAAGGCAAAACAAGAATGCCAAGTCTTTTTGAGATACCTTCTCATTGCCATATCCTCTTGCATTGATTGAGAAAGTGATGATGCCATGAAGGATCCAAAGGGGTAGGGATTTGATGTGTTTAGCTAAGGAAGATCTTGGGTCGTGTTTGGTTTTAATCAAAACTTTCGACCAAAATTCAGAATAAATGAGGTCAAGTGTGGAGATTATGAAAGGAATTTGTTCTCTGACTTGCAAGTTAAAAAGAGAAGATAATTGGTCGAAGCTAAGGTAAAAAGGATCACCAAAGGCCCGAAACACTAAACCATATTGTCCTACTCTGAATTGGCTTTTTGGCTCAATTGTACAGTGCATATAAATTCTCGCACAATCTTTTCATAATTGGGTTCATCTCAGAAGATGAACTCATTCCAGCCTAAGTTTGAGAGGAAAACACGTATTTCAGCATTGACACCTAAGGTTTCCAGCATAAAGGTTAAGGGTATCTTGTTTGGGAGAATGACCTTGGAAGAGTTTATCTTGAATCTATCTTTCTCTTCCTTGGTAACTCCCTTCATGAGATGGAGGGCAGAAGGTGCAGAGGGTTGACCCACTGCCTTCCCTTTGTCTGCCTTGGAGAGCTTCTTTGGAGCCACAGTAAGAGATGAAAAGAGCTTAATGATTTAGAGAGATTTGAGAGAAAGAGTTGATGTTTCGAAGTGAAGTAATGAAAGTACTATTGAAAGGGGTATTCCTTTGAAGGGGTGTGAAAATGGCTATGAATGACTAGAAATGGATTAAATGAACAGAGGAAATGGTTGGCAGTCAAATCATTTAATTGCCTAAGAGGTTACTCTAATTCACATCCGCGAATCCATGAGTCGCAACCACGAATTCTAGAAAATGTGAGTAACGAAAAATTTTTTCTCAGGAATAGGCGCCTTAACAGTCAAAATTTTGAAAAACAAATAAAAATTCACGATGGAGCAAAAATTTCGCAACCATGAATTGACGTTTGATAGCCGAGTGAAATTGACTTGTAATTTGTGGCCGTGAAGAATGAATAGTGACCGTGAATTATGAGTCATTAATAAAAGATAGTTGAATTTTAAAAAACATTGTGATCTAATTAACTATAGCACTCATAAATATCATAAATCAACAAATATCAATACACATAGCAATATTTCATATAAGATAAAAAAATTCACTTTATGGAGCTTCCATCAAGCATTCCCAATTCCCTTTTATAAAGTTCAACCTTTCTGCATTTAGAGGTTTAATGAAAATATCTACAAGTTGATGATTTATGTCAATAAATTCCAACACAACATCACCTTTTTGCATATGATCTCTAAGAAAATTATGTTTAATATCTATGTGCTTACTTCTAGAATTTTGGATGGGATTTTTAGATAGATTGATAGCACTAGTGTTATCACAATTAATAGGAATGTGATCAATCACCTTGCCAAAATCTTTCAATTGTTGTTTCATCCAAAGAACTTGGGTGCAACAGCAACCCGCAGCCATATATTCGGCTTCCACGGTAGATAAGGCAACTGATACTTGCTTTTTACTGAACCAAAAAACTAGGCATTCACCTATAAATTAGCAAATTTCAAAAGTGCTTTTTTTATCTAATAAGCTACCCGCATAATCTGGATTCGAATATCCTACGAGACAAAAGGACGAATCCCCCTAAGTGTATAGTGCCATGCAAATACTTAAAGATCCTTTTAACAGCATTCAAATGAGACTCTCTAGGAGAGGATTGGAACCTAGCATACATGTAAACACTAAACATGATATCCAACCTAGAAGCAGTAAGATAAAGTAGAGATCCTATCATACCTTGATATCTCTTTTCATCTACCATCTTACCTGATTCATCTTTATCTAGCTTGATGGTACCACTCATCAGAGTTTTAGCTACCTTGCAACCATCCATGCCAAATTTCTTTAGTATCTCCTTTGTGTATTTGGCTTGGTTGATGAAGATCCCTTCCTTAGATTACTTGATTTGTAGATTGAGAAAGAACTTAAGCTCTCCCATCATGCTCATTTCAAATTCTCTAGTCATACACTTAGCAAAATCCTCATAAATAGACTCATTAGTAACACTAAAGATAATATCATCGACATAGATTTGAATGATTAATGTATCATGCTTGTGTTTTTTAACAAATAATGTAATGCCCACCTTTCCCTTTTCAAAGTCATTTTGCAAGAGAAATGAACTAAGTGTTTTATATATAGCTCTTGAAGCTTGTTTCAATCTATATAAGGCTTTGTTCAATTTGAAAACATGGTTTGGAAAACAATGAGACTCAAACCAGGAGGTTGTTCAACATAGACTTCCTACTCTATAATGCCATTCAAAAAAGCACTTTTCACATCCATTTGAAAAAGTTTAAAATTCATATGACATGCAATTGCTAAGAGGATCCTAATGGCCTCTAATCTTACTACAGGGGCAAAGGTTTCATCATAATCTATGCCTTCCTCTTAGTTATATCCCTTAACAACCAATCTAGCTTTGTTTCTAGTAATGAAACCTTGCTCATCTAACTTGTTCCTAAACACCCGCTTACAACCTATAATTGGGTGTTCTTTAGGCGTAGGGACAAGTTCCCATACCTTGTTTCTCTCAAATTGGTTGAGTTCTTCTTGCATAGCAAGTACCCAACTCTTATCATCAAGAGCCTCATCAATTGATTTTGACTTTAATTGAGAAACAAATGCAAGATTATTATCTAAATGATGAAGTTCAGATCTAGTACTTACACCCTTAGATGTATCACTAATGATCAAGTTCTTGGGGTGATACTTGAAAAATCTCCAATTTTTAGGTAGATTTTGGCTTGGCTTTACTTGTTGTTGATGATGTTGGTCTTCATCTACTCTTGATGAATCACCTTTTTCTTTATCTTCATCAACCCTTCTTATAGAATCATCCAATTCTAGCTTTTCAAGATCATCAATGAAAATACCTTTCATAATATCAAGTTTACTAGATTCATCAAAAACAACATTCATAGACTCTTCAACCACCATTGAACTTTTGTTAAAGACTTTATATGCTTTGCTTGTGATGGAATAACCTAAGAAGATTCATTCATTAGTCTTATAATCAAATTTTCCAAGATTATCCTTGGTGTTCAAAATATAGCACTTACATCAAAATACTCTTAGGTAAGATATCTTGGGTTTTCTACCATTCCATAGCTCATAAGAGGTTTTATTGAGAATGGGTCTTTTAAAAACTCTATTTGCAATATAACATGCAGTGTTAACGGCTTCAGCCCAAAAGTAATTTGGTAGATAATACTCATTGAGCATTGTTCTAGCCATTTCCACCAATGTTCTATTTTTTCTCTCTATAACATCATTTTGTTGTGGTGTTCTAGAAGCTGAAAAATTATGAAAAACTCGATTCTCCAAGCAATAATTTACAAAAGACTCATTTTGAAATTCCTTTCCATGGTCACTTCTAATAGAAGATATGAAGTAACCTTTTTCATTTTGAACCCTTTTTGCAAAGCTTTTAAAAGCATCAAATGAATCATTCTTATGAGCTAAAAATGATACCTAAGTAAACCTAGAGTAGTCATCTACAAGGACTAGTGCATTGTATATTCTACCTAGGCTAGCACTCCTAGTGGGTCCTATCAAGTCCACATGGATAAGTTGAAGAGGTCTAGTTGAACTTACAACATTTTTGGCTTTGTGAGAGGCATGGTGTTGCTTCCCCATTTGGCATGGACCATATGTCTTGTCTTTAGAGAAATTAAGCTTTGCAAGTCCTTCCACTAGCTTTCCTTTAGATAGGCTTAAAGAAGATCCATGCTTACATGTCCAAGCCTTCTATGCCACAACCAAGCTTTATTACTCATAGACATAAGACACTTAAAAGATTGGTTAGCCAAATTTTCCAAGTCAATTGAGTAGGTATTGCCTTTCCTTTCACCCTTGAAAATAACCTCATCATCTACTAATGTGGTGACTCGGCATTCCCTAGGATCAAAGGTGACTTTATTACCTTTGTCACACAATTGACTTACACTTAACAAATTATGTTGTAAGCTACTAACTAAAAGAACATTATCAATTAAAGAATATCCATTCTTACCAATGGTTCCAATGCCAATTACCTTACCCTTGGCATTGTTACCCAATATGACATCTCCACCTTCTTTTTTTTTTAATGTCGTGAATAGCTTTCTATTTCCAGTCATACGCTTGGAATATTCACTATCCACATGCCAATTACTTGATTTGGTGGTTGCCACATTCACCTATATAACAATAGCAAGTTACCTTTTCGTAGGTACCCAAGCATACTTGGGTCCTTGGGGGTTATAACATAAAGGGTTCTCTAATTTGAGGTGAGCTTTCCTAATATAGCAATGAATATTAATGTGTCCAAATCTCATGCAATAATGGCATTGAAGTTTAGACTTAGGAGTCTTTCTCCTATGCACAAATTTAGTATGAGTAGGAGGCCTTCTCATACCTTGGTCATGTGAATGCATGCATGAACATAGATGATGAGTAGGAATAGAATATTTTTTAAGAGAATGACCATGCTTTTATTGTACATATAGGCATGGTTAGCTCTTTGAGTATGTTGTCCCTAGGCACCAAGAAGGGGGGTTGAATTGGTGAATAAAAATTTAAAGAACAAAGATAAAGGGAGAAGAAAGACTAGAAGAGAGACAATCAATTTATAGTGGTTCGGGTACAATTGACCCTACGTCCACTTCCCAATTAATCAATTGGGTATTTTACTATCTCAATGGTGTTTTCAAGCTCACACCCAACTTATACAACTTGTGTTTTGATGGCTAACACACAACCTTACAACAATGTGTTTTTTATGCTAACACAAAACCTCACTCAAGTGTTTCACAAGGCTCACACTTAAACCTTTCTAGAAGTGTTTTTATAGGCTAACACAAAACCTCAAAACTTGGTGTTTAATGCTCACACCTAACAATCACAATTTCATAAAGAAGATGAAGAAAACGAGTAGCAA
>CATIWR010043525.1:0-27662 GCA_949677035.1 Omphalea diandra
CAATGTTTGCCTTACTCGGTCACGACAAAAACAAAGCTATTGCATTTGCACTTGCATAGTCAATTGTTATACTTGCAATGTATCTTGATGATATTTGATTATAGATTATGCCATGAGAATTTGATTATTGTTTTTATTCACTGAGCTGCGACTCACCAAATCGTAACAGATACTGAAGCATAGAGTTTGGACATTTTGGTGCATAAAGTCTTGCATAAAGACACATGGAACACAGGTCATCGACTGAATTCCAACTCTCTCTCTCCTTGTGTCATGTACATACATTTGATAGGAACTAATTATGGTCACTGGTCCTAACATTAGTTAACACATGTGTACATTAAATACATATGGGATAATATATGTAAGATGAATAAACCTTAATGTGTATGCATTTTTGAACATGAAATGCCATGATTTGCAACTGAAGACGATAGTTGCAGTTGGTGGTATCAAAGGGTTCAAGCACATGCAGAGCAGACGTGCAAATCCCGGTGTGTATGACATCGTGGGGCCGACGGGCAAATCCTGGATGTTGAATACTCTGATAGGTACTAGCTGTAGCCACGTTGTGACGTTACAATTTGTGGTATCAAAGTTGATTTACGAATGAGAACAATGGATGTCATAGTTATTGGTTTGACAAATGAATTTAGATGTTATAGTTTAGGTATCAAAGAGGGCTCAAGCATACGTGGGGCAGACGTGCAAATCCTAGTGTGTATGAAATCGCGGGGCCGACGGGCAAATCTCAGATGTTGAGTGCTTTGATAGGTACTGATTGTAGCATTACAAATTGTGGACATGAATAGTATGAGTTTTGTAAATGAACACAGTTATCATAGTTATTGGTATCAGAACAAATATGAATATGGTTGTTACATTTATTGGTATCAGAGCCATATGAGTTTTGTCAGATGATAACGATCATTACAAATAATTTCATTACAAAATTTATTGTCGTAATAAATAAAATTTATTGTATATGTTTCCAGTAGCTTTCTAGCAAGTACTAGAGTCAGTTGCATCCTTACGATTGCTTTTTTATAGCTATTAATGTTCTTAAATCAGTTTGTAGAGTCCCAACCATTCTAGTGGGGAATCTAGTTTAGGGGTACTCCTTTGGGATTGTTGTGACGTCATATTTGCTAATCATTCCTAAAGTAGGTGCATTAACTCTTTCATATGACATGGAATACTAAAGTGACACAACATCATTAAAATTCTCTCATACCATTTATTGTCATTCAAAGACCTTCCTTCAATTATTATTTACACTAGGTATCTTATTTCACAACATAATAATAATTTACAATAAAGTATAAATGGCTAAACAAACCAAAATACTAATAGATTGCATACTGACCAAATCTCTATCAGATTGTTAGATAGCAACTTTGAAATGCAAACTGGATGCAATCTTTAATCTAATATTTTTAAAAGAAAATTTAATGCAAAGCAGTGAGCTAAGTAAACAAATATTGATGCTTTAATCTCAAATAACATAACAAACATTTAAATATAAATAACTCATAATCATGTTCATGCACGAAATAAATAGTTTTTATTATTTAATAGCACACAGACTATCAAATGTTATTGTCATATAAGCTATTATATATTGTTGCCACACAAGCTATAAATATCAATGACATACATGCTATCAAATGTTGTTGTCACATAGGCTATCATATTTGGTTGCCACACAAACTATCATATATTGTTGCCACACATGCTATAGATGTCATTGTCACACAAGCTATCAAATGTTATTGTCACACATGCTATCATATTTGATTACCACACAGGCTATAAGATTTTGTTGGTCGCTCAATAACATTAAGTGTTAGTCTTTCAAAGAATCAATTATAAATCCAACAAAATTTCAACAATATAACAACTAATAACAATACCCATAAACTTTGGCAAATCGTATCACAACATATTTTCATTCCCAAGTTATAATTTAATAACATATCATGAAAATAAATAATTCAAGAGTATAAAAAGTCCTTTCATCAATGTATTCATCAACATTTCATTCCATTGAGTATATGTTCATGACATTTAACTAATCACATGTTTAGTACCATTAGCTATTTACTGATCTCCTCCTTCAAGTTATTAAGCCATGGATGGTCTCAGTTTATTCCCAATATTATCTTTAGTACCTAAAGGACCTATTTCAATACATGAAATCAATCCATGATAGTAAAGTAAGATTTTCATCTTGTTATGCAAATATGCTCTAGTAAAATGTCATGAACTTGGTATACTGTTTCTATAATTAATTTTGCCTCCTGAATCCATATTACCTGATTCTTTTTTTTAATTAAACTATACATATATGGGTATAACATATCCAAAATTCAGTCTAAAGTATGCACTACATAATTTATGGTCAATTTTATAAATTTGCCCTAGTTCAATGTAATTACAATCTAAGTCTTACATTCTTGGGTATATCTCAAATTGTACAAATCAAATTGAAAAACTAACTTACCAGAGGTTACAAATAATATAAAGGAACATTTTTCATGTTTTGTACATTATTTAATTTAGTCTATAAGGTCACCAAAACAAATGAAAAATCTCAAGGTGTGTAGGTTTCAACACATTGAGAATGAGTTACAATGAAGGAGCAATATCTCATCAACCATAATATATTTGGCAAAAATATTTTACAGGCATGTAGAATGGACATAAATATACAAAGTTAAAGTTTGGAACATCATAACATTCTATGGCCATCAAATTCTTCAAAAATAAAACTAAGAGATGAAACAGGTTTCATCAGGTTCAGGGTCAGTCACAATTAAAAAGGTATATCTCTTTCCATACAACAAATTAAGAAAAAAATGATTTATAGGTATTTAAAGGAGATACAATCCTACAAATTTCATAATTCTAACTTTATCTAAATTAGCACATAAGGTCATCAAAATATATGAAAACTGCCAGACTAAAGAGATTTTGATAGGTCGTGAACCAGCACTAATGAAGGAGCCATAGTTCTTCACACACACCAAATTATGAAAAACTTTTTTACATGCATATAGATGGAGCATAAAGATACTACTTTAATGGTTTACACTTTCCCTAATTCCTCTTATAGGGTTATAAAATCATGAGTGCAAAATCTGCTATAACAACAAAGCCAACATAATCAGCTTTGTTTTTCTTGAATTTCAACTTCTATACATGAGCTTTACCTTAAATACTTCATAATTATTACTAATAATGCATGATTAATATGTCATGAGGGTGAAATTTCATGTAGAAAGAAGATAAAATCACTTACCTCTTTTTTTATAAGTAGAAAAGTTTTGGGTTCCTTCCTAGGTAGCTTACTATTCTCCCTCTCTCCTTCTTATTCTTCTTCTTCTTCTTCTTCTTCCTTTTTTTCTTTCTTCCTTAGCTCTCTCTTTCTTCTACTTAGCTCTCTCTTTCTTCTACTAGCCCTCACATTTTGCCTCTCTAATATGCTCCTAAAGGAATACAAATTCCATTTCTATACCTGCCTTAACAACACAAAATCACAAAATCATGATGGCTTGTTGCTATTGGTTGGAACCTTAATTTTCCTCTTTTAGTCCCTCTTATTCACTCTTTCATCACCTCTATCCATCTACTAAACCCCATATGCTCCTTATACATTTAATAAGTTCCAAAATACCATTATTTAAAATACTATAATATGCACACAACATATGACAATTTGTTGTGCCATTATGCAAACATCATATTCATATTCAAATGTAACAATGTAAGTGTTATTATCATGTTTATGCCATGTGATGCATATAATCAAATATAGCACAATTATAATGCATATGATTTGGGTTGAGGATGTTACAATGACTCTATATCTTACTTACCCTTTTAGTGTGTCAAGGTGTTTTCTTATGTCATAATGGCCTTTTTGGCTTTTTTAAGGATGGATTTATGTCATTAGAGCCCTTCTAGCTATCTGAGAGATGTAATCAAACTAAAATAGTTGTTTTACGGTTGATACTACTAGGTATTTATTAGGAATGTGTCTTTGGTTGGGATGACTTTTAACATGTGGATTTCACTTTGGAAATCTCTCTAATTTCCTTGAAGAGTTAATTCTAGTATTTTAATGGTAATTTAGTAATTTGATAGATAATCTAGTGATTGAAATTGCTTTTCTAAGTTTTGATAGTATCAAGGGCAATTCAATTATTTCTATCATAGGCCTTCTTTTCCTTCCTTTCGCTTTCCTGCCAAACTTTAGTGATCTATACAAACATATGACTTATCTGTATAGCTAACTTGATGGATTCACATATGTAAAATGGAACAATAATATAATTATGATTGTAGAGGGGTATTAATTGTTTGTACAAATAATGCATATCTGTATAAACCATCATTCTTATATAAGGGTAATAGCTAGCTCGAAAGTTCACTTGTGCTTTCTTATTTATTCTCTCTTACTTCTCTCACTATATATTTTTTTAGACTTAGGCTCTTTAGGTTTCCCTTTGCTTATAGAGTTTTTGTGATGGCCTAATTCAATGACCCCATGTTTGATGCTACTGTTGACTTCTCTAAGGATGATGCCACTATTTATGACGACCTAGAGTAGTTAAAGGTTGCTTGGGATATAACATCCCTATCGTCATTCATTGGCATTATCACATGAACATATTTATTGTATAAATGATTTGAAATTCCACATGAGCATATGTATTGGATAAATGATTGTTTAGACATGTAAATTGGATAAGCATGACGATGACAGTTGCACCATTGCATTTGAGACACTTAAACCTATATGTAATGTTGGAACATAAATTGCCTAATTTGGTGTGTGTGAGGAGATATGGCTCCTTCATTAGGGCTAGTTCACAACCAACCGAAATCACCTCAGTCTATTTGTTTCAATATATTTTGGTGACTTTATATGCTGATTTAGAAATTTGTAGGGTTATATCCACTTTAAATACTTGTAAAGCAATTTTGCTTGATTTGTTGTGTGGAAAGAGATATGTCTCATTGATTGTGACTAACCTTAAACCCGATGAATCCTCATATGTCTTTTTTATTTTGTTTTCCAAGAATTTAAGGGCCATAGATTCAGTATTTAGTGATATGTCAACATTGAAAGTTGTATATTTATGTCTTATCTACAAGCTTGTAAAATATTTTTGCAAAATTTATCTTGTTTGATGAGACATTGTTCCTTTTTTCATGACTGATTGTCAACATGTTAAAAACCTGCTCACCTTGAGATTGGTCATTTGTTTTGGTGACTTTATAGACTGAATTAGACAATGAGTAAAACATGAAAAATGTTCCTCTATGTGTTATGTAACTTTTGGTAAATTAGTTTTATAATTTGATTTGTAAAATTTGAGATACAACTAATATTGTAAGACCTACGCAGACCGAGATGACATTGAAACAGGGAAAATTCAAAAATTTGTCACATTTTCTATATGTCTTATATTGATATGAAATTTGACTATATTGTATCATTATATGTCTAGTGTATTTAAAAAAAAGAATCAAGTCATTTGGATAAATACATCTAGAGTTATTACTATGAGAGTGTAGCAAGGTCAGGCTGTCATATAAGGAAATATGCATAAATATTAGGTCCACTTGCATGGATCATGCTATTGTTGCATACTAAGTAGTCATAAACATT
Organism: Omphalea diandra; assembly: GCA_949677035.1. NCBI lineage: Eukaryota > Viridiplantae > Streptophyta > Magnoliopsida > Malpighiales > Euphorbiaceae > Omphalea > Omphalea diandra. The sequence goes on from CATIWR010043525.1 coordinate 5,678, forward strand.
TTGACATACTTATAACCACGAATGTATCAAATGTTAGTATCTAAACTCTTTGAGGAAGCCCTAGAAAGAGAACCAAACCTCTAATAAAGGTTGATCGCATAAAAAAGGTGAGTTAAAACCATAATTAGATCCTAATGTGTATGTGTGCTAATTTTCTGATATGATTGTGTTTTAATACATGTATATGTGATTGAATTATTACATTTTACCTGTGAATAGAAGTCAAGTGAGAATTATATGCTCTTAATGATTACTTGGTATACCATTGTGATTTAACACTTACATATGGAACTAAAAGGATGTTGTGACTGGCTTGTCAAACACTTGTAATTACTTAGAAAAAGGACCAATATGTCCTATTGGCACATGTTATTAATCAAATGATTCCTTGTTATATGATGGCTAGCAAAATCAAATGTCACTTGAATCACATGAATTCCAGGGAGCAATGTTTACCTTGTAAGGTGACGATAAAAATCAATCTATTGCATTTGCACTTGTATAATCAATTCTTGTATTTGTAATGTATCCTGATGATATTTGATTGTTAGTTGTGCCATAAGAATCTAAATATTATTTTTATTCATTGAGTCATTACTTACCATATCATAATTATGTTTTTCAGATATTGAAGCATAGAGTTTAGATACTTTGGTGCATAGAGATACATGGAACACAGGTTGTCGGCTGAATTCCAACTTTCTCTCTTCTTGTGTCATGTACATATATCTAGATAGCAACTAGTTTATAGTCACTAGCCTTGAACATTAGTTAACATATATGTATATTCAATACATGTTAGATTGTGTATGTATGACGAATCAACATTAATTCATATGTATTTTTGGACATGAATGTTGTGGTTTGCAAATGAATATGGTTGTTGCAGTTTTTGGCATTAGAGCCGGGATAGGTTCCATAGGGACATACATATGAACATGAAATGACTTTTTGCACTATTATGCATTATCATATGACATAGCCTTATATGTCTATAAGGCATTAGCAAAGGGTAGTCATGGTAGTACTCATGGCTCACCAAGGAGGGAGGAGTCAATCGCTTTGCATTCCATAGAAGCATCATGCCAACCATTAATAGATTAACTTATTAATAAAGTTAGATCTCCTACACATTCTCATGTATAACACATATCACATGGGCAACCACAACATAGAATTGGTGAACCAATAATGCAGGGTCCAACATTTTAAAGAGAAAGAAGGTATGACAAATTAGGAAAACAGGGTGCAGTTGACTTTAATGGTACCACAAATCCATCAGTGGTAGAGACATGACTAAAAGAACACAGAGTTTTGAATTTGATGAAATGCACAGAATAAGAAAACACTATTATAGGGGGATGCATATGATTGATGGGAAACCATTCTAGGGGGTCATGTCTAGCCTCCATTGTTTACATAGGATGATTTTCTTCGTGAGTTAAAAAATAATTACATGCCAGAGGCATACAAAGATAATAAAATAAAGGAATTTCTCAACCTAAAGTAGGGGAGATGACTATAGCCAAGTATTAGATAAAATTTAATTAATGATCTCATTATGCATCCTTCATGGTGGCTATTGACAAAGATAAATGTCAAAAGTTTGAAGAGGGACTAAGATGTGAGATCATAAGTAAGATTACAATTACAGATCTTGAAAGTTATACCAAGCTAAAAGCTACTACAATTAGTGTGGAAAGATTAGAAAAGGAAAGGACAGAGCAACGTGAAAAAAAAGGGCCTATTGAGTTTGTGACAGATTTTAACAAAAAGAAAGTTAAACATGAAGATTATATGTCATCACAGTCTAATGCTAAGGGTAGCTACTCTAGCTATAAAGGCAGAAGATTAATAGTTTCATTGTATGTAAGCAGAGGTCAAGGCCAAGTTATGCAACAATAACCCTTTTGTGTACATTATGGTAGACAACATATGGGTGAATGTATAAAATTGACTGGTGGGTGCTACTTTTATGGGTCTTTTGATCATATGCTTAGAGATTTTCCTAAAAGATCCAAAATGTTAGAGGGAGGTCAAGGCAGAAGCAAAGCTCCATCATAGTCCATAGTTAAAGTTTCAAAAGCAAGTGAAGATTGAGTATGATTTTACAGGGGTAGAGGTAGAACAACCACAAATGGCTAAGGTATGAGTAGATCAGAAGGTCAGAGTTCCAGACCCTGGACACAGGCTAGAGTATTTACCATGACTAGTTAAGAATTTATTGCTACTCTTGAAGTAATCACTCGTAAACTTTTTCTCCATGATTTAGAAGTTGATGCATTAATTGACCCTGCTCCACGCATTCATTCATTTCATTGAACATGACATAATTGTGTAGTAAGCATCAACCTTTAGGTTTTAATCTATGTATTAGTACTTCTTTGAGAGATGTGATGATTGTGGATAAGGTATGTTGTGATTGTGTGATTCACATTGATGATGTTAAGTTGAATGCTGATCTAGTACTATTGCCACTTCATAAATTTGATGTGATACTAGGTATGGACTGATTGTCCAAATATCATGCAATAGTGAATTGTTTTACTAAAGAAGTTGTTATGGAATCAAATAAGGGTTGTGTTTCAAAGGAAAAGGCAAATTGTGCTTGCGTATCTAATTTCTTCTATTAAGGCTTTTCGTATGATTAAAAGTGGTTGTGAGGCTTACTTGGCACATGTGGTAGACACAAGGTTCATAAATGAATTACTTGAGAATATTTGTGTGGTAAATGAGTTTCCAACTAACTTACTTGGTTTGCCATTTGATAGGGAGATAGAATTCACAATTGAGTTAGTCCCAGGAACTGCACCGATATCCATTCCACCTTATAGGATGGCTCCAGCTGAGTTGAGAGAATTAAATACCTAATTGTAGGAACTACTTGAAAAGGGATTCATTAGACCTAGTGTGTCACCTTGGGGTGCTTCAGTATTATTTGTTAAAATGAAAGATGGGATAATGAGGTTGTGTATTGATTATAGGAAGATAAATTAGGTTACTGTGAAGAACAATAGATGATCTGTGTTTGACCAGTTACAAAGAGCACGAATGTTTTCTAAAATTGAACTATAATTAGGATATTACCAGCTCAAAATTTCAAACCTAGATGTACCGAAGATAACTTTTTGAACTAGGTATGGACATTATGAATTTTTGGTGATGCCATTTGGTTTGACTAATGCACTAGCTGCATTTATGGCTCTTATGAATAAAGTATTCCAGCCCTACTTAGACAAATTTGTAATTATGTTCATTGATGACATACTGTCTATTCAAGGAGCAAAGAGGAGCATGAATAACATTTAAGGATTGTGTTTCAAAGTTTTGATTTACAAAGTTTTGATAGAAAAACAACTATTCGTTAAATTGAACAAGTGCGAGTTCTGGATTAACCATGTAGTATTTGTAGAACATATAGTTTTTTAAAAGGGCATAAAGGTGGATCTAAACAAAATTAAAGCTATAGTAAAATGGAAAACCCAAAGAATGTTATAGAAGTCCGAAGTTTCTTAGGATTAGCTGGATATTATCATCGATTTATTGAGGGATTTTCATTTATAATTGCTTTTTTGACTAAGTTACTTCGAACAAATGCAGCATTTTAGTGGTCTAAAGCATGTCAAGAGAGTTTTGATGAATTAAAAGATAGATTGAAGTCTACTCCAGTGTTAGTCATTCCTACAGGTAATGGAGGATTTGTAGCATATAGTGGTGCCTCTCATTAAGATTTGGGATGTGTTTTAATGCAGCATGGTAAGATAATTGCATATGCATCTAGACAACTTAAGCCTTATGAATTATCTTACCCAGTACATGACCTAGAACTTTCTGCTATTGTATTTGCTTTGAAAATATGGAGACATTACTTGTATGGAGAAACTTTTCAAATATTTACAAATCATAAGAGCTTGAAGTATTTAATGAGCCAAAAAGAATTAAACATGAGATAGAGGCGGTGGTTAGAATTGCTAAAAGATTAAGATTACAACATTGAGTATCACCCAAGGAAGGCAAATGTGGTTACTGATGCTTTGAATAGGAAATCAAAAAGCAGTGTAGCTCATTAGGTACTTTCATTCTCTTATTCAGTTTAATTATGAGCTATGAATATAGAACTAAGTTACAAAAGAATGGGGTATTGATTGCTACTTTTCAAGTGAGACCAATGTTGCATGATCGAATTAAAGAAGCACAAGGCAAGGATCTAAAGTTGCATAGAATAATTAAAATGGTAAAATAGGGGAGAGATGGTGATTTTGATAATCCAAATAATGTCTTGATGTTGGGTTATCGTATTTGTATGCCTAATGTTGATAACTTACAAAGAGAAATCCCAGAAGAAGCACATAATGTTCCATATGCCATGCATCCAAGAATGATAAAAATGTATAATACCCTGTGATCTCATTTTTGGTGGCCTAAAATGAAGAAAGATGTAGTAGCCTACATCTCAATATGTTTGAATTGTCAATAGATCAAAACAGAACATTAAACATGAACTAGAAAATTGAAACCATCGACGATTCCAGTACGAAAATGGTAAAGAATAACCATGGACTTTATGTATGGGTTATCGAGAACTTTAAAGAAGAATGTTGCTATATGGGTGAACATCGATAAACTAACTAAGTCAGCTCACTTTTTGCCTATTCAATAGGTTAGTTCACTTAAGCCTTATCTAAGAAATATGTGGATGAAATTGTCAGATTACATGGCATTCTAGTGTCCATTGTATCGAATAGAGATCCATAATTTATATCTCACTTTTCGGTCAGTTTGTAACAGACTTTGGGTACAAATTTGAGTTTCAATATTGTTTTTCATCCTCAGACAAATAGGGAATCAAAAAAGACAATTCAAACAATTGAAGACATGTTTCAAGCTTATGTGATAGAGTTCAAAGGTGCATGGGATGAATATATTGCCTTAATGGAATTTGCTTATAATAATCATCATCGTAGCAGTATGCAGATGGCACCATATAAAACACTATATGGAAGAAAATGTTGAAGTCTTATCTATTGGGATGAAGAAGGGATGCATGTTTTAGAAGGGCCAAAACTAGTGCAAGACACTGTGGATAATGTCAAGGTAATCAAGAGCAAACTTAAAGCAACATAAGACAAGGAAAAGAGTTATACAAACTAACACAAAGGGCAAATGGAATATGACGTGGGAGACAAAGTGTTCTTCCAGGTTTCACCATGGAAAGGAATAATTCAATTTGGCAAGAAGAGAAAACTGAGTCATTAATACATAGGACCATATGAGATCCTAAAAAGAGTCAGTCCATTGGCTTACAAGCTAGCACTATCACAAGAGATGGCTTAGATTCATGATGTATTCCATGTGAGTATGCTAAAAAAGTATCGATATGATCCTACACATATACTTAAGGATCCAACAATAACAATTATAGATGATGTAAGTTACATTGAGAAATAGTGAAAATCATTAGTTATAAAGACAAAACAGTTGCAAAATTGAGAAATCCCTTTGGTTAAGGAGTTATAGAGAAACCATTCATAAGAAGAGGCTACATGGGAAACTGAAGAGAACAGTAAATGATAATACCCATATTTTTTTACAGGTATTGAATTTTGAGGACAAAATTCTTCATAAGAGAGGAAGAAATGTAACATCCCTATCCTCACTCATTGGCATTATCAGATGAATATGTTCATTGCATAAATGATATGAAATCCCACATAAACATATGTGTTGGATAAATGATTGTTTAGACATGTGAATTGGATAAGCACAATGATAACACTTGCACCATTACATTTAAGACACTTGAACATGTATGTAATGTTTGTATAGTTGCATGACAAATTATCTTATGTTGTGTGCATGTTATAGCATCATAAATAATGTGTTTTAGAGTTCATTTAAAAGTATAAGGATCATATAGGGATTCGAAGATGGATAGAGGTGATGAATGAGTGAAGAAGAGGGACTAAAAGAGGAAAAGTGAACTTCCAACCAATGGAAATGAGACACCATGATTTTGTCTTATTGGAATAGGTTTACAAGTTGAATTTTTCATCCTTTAGCAACAAAATAGGGAGGAAAAATGTAAGGGTAGCAGAAGAAAGAAAGAACTAAGGAAGAAAGAAAGAAAAGAAAAAGAAGAAGAAGAAGAAGAAGAAGAAGAATAAGAAAGAGAGGGAGAAGAGTGAGCTGCCCAGGAAGGAATCCTAAGCTTTTTTGGTTATGGGAAAATAGGTAAGCTAATTTATCTTCTTCCTACATGAAATTACTCCTACATGAAATGTTAATCATGCATGGTTTGTAAGAATTATAGAGCATTTGAGGTAGAGCTCATGTATGGAATTTGAAATTCAAGAGAAATAAGAACTAATTGTATTGGTTTTGTTGTTAGAACAAAATTTCGTACCCACAATTTCATAACCCTATTTGAGGAATTAAGGAAAGTGTAAAATGTGAAAGTTTGGGCTTTATGTTATATCTAAAATCATGTAAAAAACTTTTGGTTAATTTGGTGTATGTGACAAGATATGGCTCCTTCATTAGGGTTGGTTCATAACCAACTGAAATCACCTTAGTGTTTCTATTTTTACATATTTTAAATGACTTTATGTGCTGATTTAGACAAATAAAAAAACATGAAGTTTATAGGGTTATATCCCCTATAAATACCTGTAAAGCAGTTTTTCTTGATTTGTTGTGTGGAAAGAGATATGGCTCATTGATTGTGACTGACCCTGAACTTGATGAAACCTCATCTGTCTTTTAATTCTATTTTCCAAGAATTTGAGGGTCATAGAATTAGAATTTGGTGATATGTGAAACTTAAAATTGCATATCTATATATTATCCACATGTCTGAAAAATATTTTTGTAAAATGTATCTTGGTTGATGAGACATTGTCCCTTCATCCTGATTGATTGTCAAGATGTTCAAAACTTTTTTGCCTGAGAATGGTCATTTGTTTTGGTGACTTTATATACTAAATCAGACAATGACTAAAACATTAAAAATTTTCCTTTGTGTGTTGTGTAACTTCTGGTAAATCATTTTTGCAATTTGATTTGTACAATTTGAGATATACCAGAGATTGTAAGACCTGCTCAAATTGAGTTGTCATTGAAATAGGGCAAAATTCAAAAATTCACCACATTTTCTATATATCTTATATTGGTATGAAATTAGACTATATTGTATCACTATGTGTCTAACTTTTTTGAAAAAAATAATCAAGTCATTTGGATAAGTATATCTAGAGTTATTATAGTGAGAGTGTAGTAAGGGTGGGCTGCTATATAAGGAAATATGCATAAATAATAGGTCCACTTGCATGGATCATGCCATAGTTACATACCAAGCATTCATAATCATTTCGACAAACTTATAATCATGTATGTATCAAATGTTAGGATCTCAACACTTTGAGGAAGCCCTAGAGAGAGAACCAAACCTACCATAAATGTTGGTCATATCAAAAGGTGAGTAAAAACCATAATTAGATCCTAATGTGTATGTGTGATAATTTTACGAAATGATTATGTTATGCTACATGTATATGTGATTGAATTGTTACATTTTACCTGTGAATAGAAGTCAAGTGAGAATTATATGCTCTTAATGATTACTTAGCACACCATTGTGAATGAACACTTGCATATGAAACTAAAAAGATGTTGTCATCGACTTGTCAAACACTTGCCAATCACTTGGAAAAGAGACCAATATGTCCTATTGGCACCTGTTATTGACCGAATGATTCACTTGTTATATATTGGCCAGTAAAATCAAATGTCACTTAAATCACATGTATTCTCAGGAGCAGTGTGCCTTGCAAGATCATGACAAAAATCAATATATTGCATTTGTACTTGCATAGTCAATTCTTGTATTTGTAATGTATCTTAATGATATTTGATTGTTGGTTGTGCCATAAGAATCTGATTATTGTTTTTATTCATTGAGTCACCACACACCAAATCACAATTATGTTTTTTAGATATTAAAACATAGGGTTTAGATACTTTGGTGCATAGAGTTTTACATAGAGACACATGGACCATAGGCTGTCAACTGAATTTCAACTCTCTCTCTCTTTGTGTCATGCACATATATCTAGATAGAAACCAGTTTATGGTCACTCTTTTGAACATTAGTTAACATATACGTACATTAAATACATGCTAGATAGTGCATGTATGATGAATCAACCTTAATGCATATGCAATTTTAGACACGAATGCTATGCATTGTAAATTATTGTGGTCGTTACATAGGGTTTTGCCTTAGCTTTCTTTTTAAAATGAGTTATAGTAAAGATTGTGTCAAAGGATCTCGAGTAATGTTAGGACACACCGATCATCTATAACCTCTATTATCATCTAATTGTGGTGGCTTCTAGCGTGTTAGGTCCATTTTCCTTATCTTTTTTGAATTTTTTTATTTTTTTGCTTTCAACACTTAAGATTTTAGGCATTATCCTAAAATTGCCCTCGACATGCGAACAATAGTTACTTTTAAAAATTTTGAATTAGGCTTACGATGCTTACCTTTTAAATTTTGGAATTTTTATTTTGCTATTTGTCAATTAGTTTGCTGCATTGATTTATGTGTTGTGCTTGTTTAAGGAAATCTATATAAGGATTATTAGAATTAATTTATAGGATAATCATACAAAATTGAAATGCATACCTGTACTTTGAATAATTTATAATTATTTTGTGAATTCTTTATTGAGGTTGAGCTGAGTCATGTTGACTTTATGAAGTTGTGTGCCCAATTACTAAATTGAAATTAAAATTCTTTTGAAAATTTTATAAAAAATTAATTTTCATAATTTTCCACAAAATTTCACAAATTGCCCTTCGTCATGCTTGACTCTAATTATCTTTTGCTTTCTTATCTTGTATTTTATAAACACCTGTGCACGAAAAAAATGAAATATCACTATTAATGTGTAAAATTTCATATATTATGTACTTGAGATTGCTAAACTAATTTTTTTTTTTCATTTTGCACTTGATGGTTCGATTAACATTATTCCTTGATTTACATGTCTACCTGTGAATCCTCTTATTACTTTGACCCCTTCTTTTCTTGCTATGCTTATTTTGATCCTTCTCTTTTACTATCAATTTTAATTTTTATAGAAATTGAATTTGCCTTCTTCTACCACTTAAAAGGCAATGTCTCTTTCAATAAAGGAGGCAAGACTATTACCTCCACTAGGTTTGGTTCAAGAAACTGTTTGCTCGTGTGGTTGCTCACTTGGAGGACATAGGCCTTTTGCCTTTTCTATGAATTCTCTTGGATAAGTCCATTACAAATTAATTATAGTAAGATGTAGGCACTTGTCGAGTGGTAGATTGATATCACTCACTTTTCGCCTACCATAAATCTAGGAAGTGACTATCACACTAGGGGATTTCACATTCTTAATTAGGATTCACTGCTCTGAGATCATTCTTCCTACTAACGCTAGCATGTAACACCTAGTACTGTAGAGGGACTATGTTCATCGGTTGCTTAGACATGCTGCCCAAATAACAGCGAAACTCTATTGTGAATGCTCTAAGTTGAATGTAGAGGCACCTGTTGTGACATTCCATTTATTAATCATTCCTAAAGTAAGTGCATTAACTCATTCATAAAGCATGGAGTACTAAAGTTACATAACATCATTAAAATACTCTCATGCCATCCCTTTAACATTAAAAGGCCTTTCTTTAATTGTTTTCAAGACTATGTATCTTGTATCACAATATAGTATAAAACATACATTGTTAAACAAACCAAAATACTAATAGACTGTATACTAGCCTAACCTCTATCAGATGGATAGATAACAACTTTAAATTGCAAATTGGATACAATCACTAGTCTACTCTTTCTAAAAGAAAATTTAGTGCAAAAGACTGAGCTTCCATACTTAATAAGTAAACACATAATGATACTTCAAGCACAAATAACGTAATAAGCATTTAAATATAAAAAAAAACTCATAATCTCATCCATGCACAAAATAAAAGAGTTTTTAATCATTAATGCTGCATAGGCGATCAAATATTATTACCACACAAGATGTTATATTTTGTTGTCACACAGGTTAAAAGATATCATTGCCACATAAGCTGTTAAATGTTGTTGTCACACAAGCTATCGTATTTTGTTGCCACACAGTGTAACAACCATTTTCATTTACTAATCATGGCATTCATGCCCAAAAAATACATATGCATAAAGTTTGACTCATCATATATGTGTAATCTAACATGTATTTAATGTACATATATGTTAACTAATGTTCAAGGCTAGTGACCACAAACTGATTCCTATATAGGTATATGTACATGGCATAATGAGAGAGAGAGTATTCAATCGACGACCTATACTCTATGTGTTTATATGAAAAACTTTATAATGCAAAGTATTCAAACTCTATGCTTCAGTATCTTAAAAACATAATTATGATTTGGTGAGTTGTAACTCAATCAATAAAAATAATAATCAGATTCTTATGACACAACCAATAATAAAAAGTATAAGAATTGACTATGCAAGTACAAATGCAATAAATTGATTTTGTCATGACCTTGGAAGGCAAACACTGCTCCTGGGAACTTATGTGATTCAAGCAACATTTGACTTTGCTAGCCAACATATAACAAGTGAATCATTTAATTAATAACATGTGCCAATAGGACATTAGTCTCTTTTCCAAGTGTTTAGCAAGCCAGTCACAACATCCTTTTAGTTCCATATGCAAGTGTTCATTTATAATGGTACACTAAGTAATCATTAAGATCATATAAGTCTCATTTGACTTATATTCACATGTAAAATATCAGAATTCAATCACATATACATGTAATAGAACATAAACATATAATAAAATCATCACACATACACATTAGAATCCAATTATGGCTTTTACTCATCTTTTGATGCGACCAAACTTTATGGTAGGTTTAGACCTCTCTCTTGTGCTTCCTCAAGGTGTTGGGATCCTAACATTTGATAAATATATCATTATAAATTTGAAAATGAGTTTGCATGCATGGCATGCAACTATGGTCATGTTCCATATAAGAGGAACTTTTGTTTATGCATATTTTTCTTTTATGGCAGCCTAACCTTACTATAGTCTAACTCTAATAAATCTTATTATACTTATCCAAATGATTTGATTCCTTTTTTTGAATAAAATAGACACATAACGATACAACATTTTCAAATTTGAAATCAATATAAGAAATATAGGAAATGTGGTGAATTTTTCAATTATGCCCTATTTTAATGTAATCTCAATTTAAGTAGGTCTTACAGTCATGGGTATATCTAAAATTGTACAAATAAAATTGCAAAAAAGATTTACCAAAAGATACATATCACATATAGGAACATTTCTCATATTTTTCACTTTGTCAAATTCAGTTTATAAGGTCACCAAAATAAATGGTCAATCTCAAGGTGAGCAGGTTTTCAACACATTGAGAATCAATCATAATAATGGAGCAATATCTCATCAACCATGATATATTTACAAGAATGTAGATTAGGCACAAATATACTACTTTAAAGTTTGGCCCATCACCATATTCCCATTATATGTCCATCAAATTCTTAAACACTAGAACTAAGAGAAGAAACAAGTTTCATCAGGTTTAGGTCAGTTATAATAAAAGAGATATATCTCTTTCTACACAGTAAAGTAAGCAAAACTGCTTCACAAGATTTTAGAGGGGATATAAACCTAAAAATTTCATATTTTGAACTTTGTCTAAATTAGCACATAAGGTCATGAAAAATATGAAAATAGCCAGACTAATGATATTTCGATTAGTTATGAATAAGCCCCAATGAAAGAGCCATAACTCTTCACAAACACCAAATTAAGCAAAATTGTTTCACATGATTTTAGATGGGGTATAAAGATATAACTTTCATGGTTTAAATTTTCCCCAATTTCTTATGACACAATGGGCGTAACAAGCTATTTTAACAATAAAACCAACACAATCAACTTTGTTTTTCTTAAGCTACAATCTCTATATATGAGTTCCACCTTAAATACTCCATAAATCTTACTAACCATTCATGATTAACATGTCATAAAGGAGGAATTTCATGTGGGAAGAAGATAAAATCGCTTATTTCTTTTCCCAAAACTAGAAAAGTTTAGGGTAACTTCCAAGGTAGCTCACTCTTCTCCCTCTCCTTCTTCGTCATCTTCTTCTTCTTCCTTTTTTCCTTAGCTCTCTCTTTCTTTTGTTGTGCCACATGTTTATCCTCTCTAATATGCTCCTAAAGAATGAAAAATTCAATTTGTAAACCTATTATAATATGATAAAATGTTGGTACCTCATTTCATTTATTGAAAGTTCAATTTTCCTCTTTTAGTCCCTCTTATTCACTCCTTCATCACTTCCATCTATTTACTAATCCTCATATGCTCCTTATACTTTTAAATAAGCTATAAGAAACCATTATTTATGATGCTATAACATGCACATAACATAAGATAATTTGTCATGTAACTATACAAATATTACATCTATGTTCAAGTGTCCCAAATGTAATGGTGCAAGTGTCATTCACATATAAATGATCATTTATCTAATGCATATGTTCATATGGGATTGTAAATCATTTATGAAATGAATATGTTCATGTAAGAATGCTAATAAATGAGGATAGTGATGTTACATTTCTTCTCTATTTATAAAGAATTTTGTCTTTGAAATTCAATACCTGCAAACAAATGTAGATATTGTAATGTTCTCTTCGATTTCCTATGTAGGCATTTATTGTGAGTGGTTTCTATATAATACTTTAACTAGAGGGATTTCTTGATTTCCTAACTATTTTGTCTTATAACAAATGATTTCCATTAGTTTTTCAACATAACTCACATCATCTGCAGTTATCATTGTTGGATCCCTAAGTACATGTGTAGGATTGGACTGATACTTTTTGAGCATACTCGCATGACATGTATCATGAATCTGAGCCATCTTTGGTGGTAATGCTAGCTTGTAAGCCAATGGATCAGTTCTTTCTAGGATCTCATATGACCCTATGTATTGAGGACTCAGTTTCCCCTTCTTGCCAAATGGAATTATTCCTTTCCATGATGAAACTTGAAGGAACACTTTGTCTTCCACTTCATATTTCATTTCTCTTTTGTGTTAGTTTGCATAGCTCTTTTGCCTGTCTTGTGTTGATTTAAGTTTACTCTTGATTACCTTTACCTTATCCACAGTGTCTTGCACTAATTTTGGCCTTCTGAAAAAATGCATCCCTTCTTCATCCCAATTATAGGACTTTGACATTTTCTTCCATATAGTGCTTCATATGGTGCTATTTGTATAGTATTATGATAATGATTATTATAAGCAAATACAATCAAGGCAATATATTCATCCCATACACCTTTGAACTCTATTACACAAGCTCAAAACATGTCTTCAAGTGTCTAAATTTTCCTTTCTATTTACCCATTTGTCTGAGGATGGAAAGCAATACTAAAACTCAACTTGGTACTCAAAGCCTATTACAAATTTAGCCAAAATCTAAATGTGAATCGTGGATCTCTATCTGATATAATGGACATTAGAATGCCATGCAATTTGACAATTTCATCGACATATTTTTCAACTAAGTGCTTAAGTGAACTACCCCATCAAATAGGCAAAAAGTGAGCTGACTTAGTTCGTCTATCAATGATCACCAATATAGCATCATTCTTCTTTAAAGTTCTCAAAAATCTATATACAAAGTCCATGGCTATTCTTTTCCATTTCCATGCCGAAATCATTAATGATTTCAATTTTGTAGCTAGTGCTTGATGTTATATTTTGATCTACTAATAAGTCAAACATGTTAAGAAAGAGGTTGTTATATCTTTCTTCATTTTAGGCCACCAAAAATGAGATTACGGGGTATTTTCATCATTCCTAGACGCATGGCATATAGATTATTATGTGCTTCTTCTAGGATTTCTCTTTACAAGTTATCAACATTAGGCAAACAAATATGAGAACCTAATATAAATACATCATTTTAAATATCAAAATCACCATATCTCTCATATTTTACCATTTCAATCATTCTATTTGACTTTAGATCCTTGCTCTGTGATTCTTTACTTTAATCATGCAACATTGGTCTCACTTAAAAAGTAGCAATCAATATCCCATTCTTTATATGTTTAGTTCCATATTCTTAGCTCATAACTGAACTGAATAAGATAGTGGAAATACTATAAATGAGCTACATTGCTTCTTGATTTTCTTTCTCAAAACATTGGCAACCACATTTGCCTTTCCTGGGTGATACTTAATGGTGCAATCATAATTCTTTAGTAATTCTAACCACTGCTTTTGTCTCATGTTTAATTCTTTTTAGCTCATCAAATACTTCGAGCTTTTATGATCTGTAAATATTAAAAAAGTTTCACTATACAATAAATGTCTTCATATTTTCAAAGCAAACATAATGATAACAAGTCTTAGGTCATGTACTAGGTTAGATAATTCATAAGGCCTTAGTTATCTAGATGCATATGTAATTACCTAACTATGCTGCAATAAAACACATTCAAAACTTTGATGAGAGGTATCACTATAAACTAAAATCCTCCATTAACTATGGGAATGGCTTACATTGGAGCAAAAGGTCAATCTATCTTTCAATTCATCAAAACTCTCTTAACATGCTTAAGACCATTGAAATGTTTTATTTTTCTAAAGTAACTTAGTCAAAGGAGTAGCTATAAGTAAAAACCCTTAACAAATCGATAATAATACCTAGCAAGTGTCAAGAAACTTTGGACTTCTAAAACACTCTTTGGGATTTCCCATTTTACTATTACTTCAATTTTGTTTAGATCCACCACTATGCCATTTTCAAAAACTGCATGTCCTAAAAATACCACATGGTTAATCCATAACTCACACTTAATTTTAGCAAAAAGCTATTTTTCTCTCAAAATTTGCAACACTATTCTTAAATGTTATCCATGCTCCTTTTTGCTCCTTGAATACACTAATAAGTTATGAGTGAACATAATTACAAATTTGTCTAAGTAAGGCTGAAATACTTTGGTCATAAGAGCCATAAATGTAGCTGGTGCATTAGTAAAAACAAGTGGCATTAGAAAAAATTCATAATGCCCATACCTAGTTTGAAAAGCTGTCTTTGGTACATCTGGATTTCAAATTTTGAGCTGATAATATCCTGATTTTAGGTCAATTTAGAAAATACTTGTGCTCCTTATAACTAGTCAAACAAATCATCTATCTTTGGTAAAGGATATTAATTCTTCACAGTAACCTAATTCAACTGCCTATAATCAATACATAAACTTATTGTCCCATTTTTCTTTTTAACAAATAATATTAAAGCACCTTAAGGTGACACACCAAATCTGATGAATCCCTTTTCAAGTAGTTCTTGCAATTGGGTCTTCAATTCTCTCAACTTAGCTAGAGCCATCCTATAAGGTTGAATGGATATCGATGCTGCTCCTAGGACTAACTCAATTGTGAATTCTATCTCCCTGTTAGGTGGCAAACCAAGTAAGTAAACTAGAAACACATCTGGAAACTCATTTACCACTGGAATATTTTTAAGTAATTCAATTGTGAACCTTATGCCTACCATATGTGCCAAATGAGCCTTACAACCACTTTTAATCATTAAAAAAAGACTTGATAGCATAAACTAGACATACAGGTACAATTTGTCTTTTCCCTTAAAATACAACCCTTGCATGATTTAGAGATTCCACAATAACTTCCTTAATAAAACAATTCACTATTACATTATATTTGGACAACTAGTCCATGCCTAGTATCACATCAAATTCATAGAGTTACAATGGTACTAGATTAACATTCAACTCAATATCATCAATGTGAATCACACAATCACGACAAACCTTATCCATAAAGATGCATGTAGCCAAGCTAAGTCCAATGAGGATCTATTACAATTTCAAGGCCTAATTACAAGAGGAAGGCTAAAGAAGTTTAAAGGTGCATTTGGAGCTTTTATACAAGGAAAGATATGGAAAGAATTGAGCCAAACATACAAAGGATTACATAAAGCTCAAATGCATAAGGATGAGAGCTTGGACTCTTCAAGTGAAGTGCTTAATTTAATCTAATGAAGCTCAATTGATGTAGAGGACCAAAACCCAACATCATTTTGCCATAGCTTAGAATTGAGTCCAAAATGTGAAGAGAAGACCAAATGTTAAAGATCCATGCTAGATTTGCTTAGTTGGCATTATCTTCCTTTTACCATAAGAAATTCTCATCAATAGTTGAATATCATGTTGCTTTTAGTTAAGATTTTACAACTAGTTATTTATTTGTGTAAGGAACCTTGAAATAAGGTGTTTTAATACTATAAATTAGCTAGGCTAAATCATGACAACTAATAGGATTACTTAGGCCAGATCATGGCAACCAATAGGATTATTTGTTTTTAGTCTTTATGTGAGAGTGAGATTAGTTCTCCTAATAGGTTTAGGAGTTGTAAATTCAACCAGAACATGAAAGGCTAAATGAGAAAGTGTTTTTTAGGGTTTTCTTAACATTTGTGAAAGGTATTTAAGCCCCTTATTTTGTTATTAATAAGAGAATAGATGATTCTTGCTAAAACTTTGTGAGATTGATTCTTTTATTGAGTTCTTGAGTGGACTTGGTGAGATTATTAAGTGAGCTTGATAATTTCACAAAATTAGTTTAATCTAGGTCTTGAATTACTTGGTTAATTTAGGATTGAGATTAACACAACTTAATTCATATATTTCGAGTTGCTAGAAACAAGTTTTTTAAAGATTTAGTTTAGGTTTAAGGATTTATCTTCTTCTTGATCTTTGAATTATACTTGGGACTTGAGTTCATCAAATGGGAAATATGCTAATTCCATCTTGTTTGTATCAGATTGGTATCTGAGCCAAGGTTAATCAAGACTAAAAGGTACTATTCCTACATTTTTTTCATTATTTGCTTTTGTTCTTGTGATTTGAACATTCATATTACATTCTGCCTCTTTTTCTTCTTATTTCAGTTCCATTAATTTTCTTGTGTTCCATTATATTTTTCTTTGTTTTCTTCTATCAAATTCATTTGTCTCATCATATTTAATCATTCTTTTATTTTAGAATTCCATTTTGGTTAGTTTGTATCCAAGAAAATCACAAAAAACTTCTAAATTGCAAATTAGCAATCTACCATTGTCAATTTAGGTTGATCTTGTTCCATTGTGTTATATTTTGTTTTCTTTGATTTCCATAACTATATTAGTGTGTTTAATCATCCAAAAATATGCTTGCATCATTAGAATCTAATTGGAATAGATTACTTTTCAAAATTTCCTTAAAATAAGGAAATTTGTGAATTGAGTGATTGTCGCACCAATTATATTCTACTTGTTCAATTATGTTCTAATCTATTTTTTTTCACTTTCAATCATTATATTAGCTTGATTTATCATTCCATATCAAATTTCATCAAAAAATTCCATAAGAATCTCATACTTTTGCAAAATTTCCTTAAATCAAGGAACTTTGCAAAATAAGCATGTTTCCTTGTTCTAATTATATTTCTTTTTTTTTTTTTCAATTCAAATTCATTTTTCTTTATGGATTAACCTTTTTTGTGTCCCCAATTTTAGATTTGAAGTGTTTAATTAAAGAAATTTCTTGAAATTTGGAAGTTTGCCAAATTTTCCTTAAACTAAGGAAACTTGATTTTTAGCTTGTTTCTTGCAATTTCTTCATTGTTTCTGATTTCAATTCAATTTTTTTTTTTGGTGCCTAATCACCTTTTTTGGTGTTTCTTAAGTGTCTAGGGCTGAACCATATCATTCAAATTCAAGGGGAAGGTGAAATAATAAATTTGCCCTTAATCCTATTCCATTCCACTTCTACCTTGATTTTGCATAGTTTTTAAGTTGTTCTTTGTAATTCTTTCAATATCAATTATGTTTTAAGCTTCCAAGGTCAACAAAAAAAAAAAAAAAAGAAAAAATTAAAATGAATAAGAAAAGATTTAAAAAGTAAAAAAATAATAAAAAAAAGAAAAGAAAAGTAAAAAAATGAAATAAAGGAAGCTAGAAATTGCATACGAACTTGTTTACACCAAAATAAGTTGATTTCAATTCTCTGATTTGCATTCAAACTAGACTAGATTTTCCATCAATTTTGAGTTCAAAACACCACTTTGCAACTTTACATACCTTTAAATTCTTGAATTTTGATTAGGTCTTTAGTCTTTATTTGAGAGTGGATTAGTTCTCCTAGTAGGTTTAGAAGTTATAAATTTAGCCATAACATGTAAGGCTGAACTATTTATTCAATCTCAGATATATATTTTAGTCTCCTAAAGATTTCCTTATAAGTTAATATTGCCTTGTAAATTAATACTATCAATTTTTATACAAATTTCCTAAAAGATGAAAAGGCATGCAAATTAGGGTAGTCGAAACAATCCAATAATAACAAGAAAGTCTTTTTTAAAAGTTAAAAGGTGAGTGTCCTAAATCTAGGTTCTAAATAGTTTTAACTAACCTAATGTTCACATGTAAACAACAATTAAAGGGAATGCCTAAAATCTATGGTGATGAATATAAAACATTTTAAAAAAGAACCAAAAAAATAAAAGAAGACCTACCAATCTTGGATGGTACAAGTTATAAACCAATGGTGTGCCATGTCATGAAGTGAAACCCATTGGAATGATATTTAAGGTTGCCTTTATTAAGGGTTCACCCCTACGAAAACCCAAATTAAGTGCAGTTGCTCTACAGCATCATAATACACAGTAGCCTCCTCAATGAGAAACTCTTCCAAGACATCAAACATTTCATCATTGCTAAAGTCAGCCATTATGAAAATCTAAGAGCAAAAGGGAACCTAAGAAAGCTAAGTCTAAAAAGTGTTTTTGTAAGATAAAGTTAAGAAAAGAAAAGCAACAGTGCGAATGAGACCTCAAGTTACCCACAAGCTTTATATAAAGTAAAGTGGTCTATACAAACAAGGATGGTCTCTTAGACCACCCTTTCCCCACCTCTCTCCTCCCCCCCCCCCCCTTGCACTCCATTTTATGAAAATGCACTCCACATCAAGTTGGTTGTATAGATAATCACTTTGATTTTACAGTCCATTAGGAATGATAAAAAAAAAAAAAGGAGAGAAAGAAAGAAGGAAAGGCTTCTTCAAGGAAATTTCCAAAACACCACTAATATCACCAAAGCTTGAAAAGCTAATTCTACCCTTCAAATTGCAAACTAAACTACCAAAATACCCTATAATGAAAAAATTAATCTCCTAAAGGTATTGGAAAGATTTTTAAAGCAAAATATAAATTCACACGGTTTATGACATTTGGGCCTATATCCACTTTTCTCAATATGAATGCACCCCACCCCCTCAAAAAAATAGCTAGAGGAACTGTGATGATAAGAATTTCATTCCAGAAAGAAAATCAAACTACAGTGACATAGAAAAACACTCCAGTATGCCAAAAAGGCACATATGACACAAAACAAACCCTAAGGGACCTTAAGCCAGACCCACTAGTCAGAAGGACTACGACAATCCTAAAAGACTTAAGAACATTAGTAGTTGTAGATGATAGCTATGAATGTTGAGACATCAAGTACCTACTAGAGAGCTCTAAAGATATGAAAACACCTGATACCTGCAAAAGATTTATCAAAACACTATTAATACTTGCTCAAGAGTTACTGAGGCATCGAGTACCTATTTGAGAGCTATTAGAGGCACACCAAGCCCACTAGTACCTACTAGAAAGCTGCCAAAACAAGCTTTAATACCTGCTCGAGGAGTTGCTAAAGCATTGTGTCATTGGGTATTCTTCATAATGTTTTCACTTACTGCATTGCTTTGTTGAGTCTTGTTCAAATAGTCATTTCTCAAATGTTATTTGTCAAGCCCTACAAAGTAAGGGGCAACTATTGCATTAGATTTAGAGACATAGGATGTAAGTTAATGATGAAAATCATTAGAGTTACTCTCGAGAATGCAAGGCAAATTTCAAAAGGAAAAGAAACAAAGCCTTACAACAAACCCTTAAAGACCATGTAACATCCCTATCCACATTCATTGGCATTCTTATATGAACATATTCATTACATAAATGATTGAAAATCTCACATGAACATATGTAATGGATAAATGATCATTTAGACATATGAATTGAATAAGCATGATGATGACATTTGCACCATTGAATTTGGGACACTTGAACATATATGTAATGTTTATATAGTTGCATGGCAAATTATCTTATGTTGTGTGCATGTTATAGTATCAAAAATAATGGTGTTTTAGGGCTTATTTAAAAGTATAAGGAGCATATGAAGATTAGGAGATGGATTGAGGTCATGAAAGAGTGAAAAAGAGGGACTAAAGGGGAAAGTGAACTTTCAACCAATGGAAATGAGATACCATGATTTTGTCTTGTTACAATAGATTTACAAGTGGAATTTTTTAGCCTTTAAGATCAGAATAGAGAGGTTAAATATGAGGAGTAGCAAAAGAAAGAAAGAGCTAAGGAACAAAGAAAGAAAAGAAGAAGAAGTAGAAAGAGGAGGAGAGGGACAAGAGTGAGCTGTCTAGGAAGAAGTCCTAAGCTTTTTTGCTTCTGGGAAAATAGGTACGTTAATTTATATTCTTTCCATAAGAAATTATTCCCTCATGATATGTTCATCATGCATGGTTAGTAATAATTATAGAGTATTGAAGGTAAAGCTTAGGTATGGAAGTTGAAATTCAAGAGAAACAAGAGCTGATTGTGTTGGTTTTGTTGTTAGAGTAGAATTTTGTACCCATGGTTTCATAACATTAGAAGAGTAATTAGGGAAAATGTAAAATATAAAAGTTGTAGCTTTATTAGCCATCTAAATATATGTAAAACATTTTTGCTTAATTTGATGTGTGAGTGGAGATATGACTCCTTAATTAGGGCTAGTTGACAACTAACTTAAATCTCCTCAGCCTTTCTATTTTCATCATGCTATATGCTTATTTAGGCAAAGTGAAAACATGAAATTTGTTGGGTTATATCCTTATAAATACCTATAAAGCACTTTTGCTGGATTTGTTGTCTAAAAAGAGATAGGGCTCATTGATTGTGATTGTCCCTAAACCCAGTGAAACCTCATTAGTCTTTTAATCCTATTTTTCAAGAATTTGATGGTCATAGATTCAGAATTTGATGATGTGACAAACTTGAAAGTTGTATATTTATGTCTAACACATATTCTTGTAGAATATTTTTTTATAAATTTAACATGATTGCTGAGATATTGGCCCTTCACTATGACTGATTGTCAACATGTTGAAAACCTGCTCACCTTGAGATTGGTCATGTGTTTTGGTGACTTTATAGACTGAATTAGACAATGAGTAAAACATGAAAAATGTTCCTTTATTTGTTTTATAACTTTTGGCTCGTTATTTTTGCAATTGGATTTGTAAAATTTGAGATATTCTTAAGAAAGTAAGACATACTCAGACTGAGATGGTAATAAATAGGGCAAAATTCAAAAATTCACCACACTTTCTATATGTCTTATATTAACTTGAACTTTGACTATGTTGTATCATTATCTGTTTAGTTTATTTAAAAAAAGAATCAAGTCATTTAGATAAGTATATCTATAGTTATTACTATGAGAGTGTACCAAGATCAGGCTACCATATAAGGAAAATATGCATAATCACTAGGTTCCCTTGAATGGATCATGCCATAGTTGCGTACCAAGCATTCATAATAATATTGACATACTTATAACCATGTATGTATCAAATGTTAGGATCTCAACACTTTGAGGAAGCCCTAGAGAGAGAACCAAACCTACCATAAAGGTTGGTCACATCAAAAGGTAAATAAAAATCATAATTAGATTGTAATGTGCATGTATAATAATTTTATGATATGATTATGCTATATGTGA
>CATIWR010043543.1:0-13271 GCA_949677035.1 Omphalea diandra
GCAATAACCTTTGATAGCCTATGTGATATTTAAGAGGAAAAACTCTTTATTTCGTACATGGATATGATGGTGAGTTATTTATGT
Source organism: Omphalea diandra (assembly GCA_949677035.1). Lineage (NCBI taxonomy): Eukaryota > Viridiplantae > Streptophyta > Magnoliopsida > Malpighiales > Euphorbiaceae > Omphalea > Omphalea diandra. The sequence goes on from CATIWR010043543.1 coordinate 85, forward strand.
TTAAATGTTGTTATGTGCAATAACCTTTGATAGCCTATATGGCATTTAAGAGGAAAAACTCTTTATTTCGTACATGGATATGATGATGAGTTATTTATGTTCAAATATTGTTACATTATTTGAGATTGAAGTATCATTATGCATTTACTTATTGAGTATGCAAACTCACTCTTTTGTATGAAATCTTATTTCAGGAAAAGTAGACTAAATATTACATCCAGTATACTTTTCGAAGTCGCTATCTAGCATTGTAAGAGACGTTGGGCTCGTATGCAGTCAATTAGTATTTTAGTTTGTTTATTCATATATGTTTTGTTGTAAATAGTTACTAAGTGGTGAGCAAGAGACATAGTGAAAAAAAAAATTTTTAATCGGGCCTTTTAAATGACAATGGATAGACTTAGAGAGAAAATTAAATGATTATTAATTAGGATGTCACATATAGTGCCAACCAATGACTACATTGTTAATCCATTCACTAAACCACTATCACAGCAAAAGCATGAGAGTTCTGTTAGGTTAATGGGCATTAAATACATTTTTTGTTGTGCCTAATGTAAGTGGTAGACTATTATTTTTGTGTCTTAGGCCAATTCTTGTAATAGATTATTTTATCGATGTCGTGATTACATTTTTATTAAATATTTATTTTGTTTCCAACTCAATGATAAATTCCATGAATAATAATTCTACCTAATATCATCAAGTATATGATTTGATAGTAAAACTTTTAGGTGCAAAGAATTATATTCTAAATTGTCCCTAGTCAGTTATTATTTGGATAATAATGAATGAAAACTAGTATATGTTTTGATTGATGACTATGTTTTACTAGTCATGAATTTGTGATATTAAGTCAAACATATAGATACATGTTTAAGAAATATTGTATTAGACCAACCCAAATGAGAACACTATATGATAAAATGTCATAAGTAATTTTCATGTATTAGTATTACCTTAATCCTCTAACCTGAAAATCACTATAGATTCTAATATGACGAACTTCATGTTTTGATACAGTTTAACATTATCTTTAACAAGATGATTATGCATACCGATGCTGGACATGAAGTAAATCATGTAAAGGAATATGAGTGTTTGAAAAGAAATTTGTCCTTCACATATTTATGAAAAATATATCTCTAGGCCCTTTGATAAGTTAGACAGAAGAGATTACATGGCCATGCGAAGATGAATTTATAAGGGTTATCAATATCATTTTACATCAATCTCCTTAGAGATCGAGAAATAATTGAACTATATAAGGATGACATGAATAATGCCTTATGTTTAATTAAGATATAATGTGACAAAAGAATTATAATACTATTTGTAAAATAGGTTAGGTCAAATTATTGACCTTCACATAATTTGTATAGTCATAATATCTTGCTAGAGGTCATTTATGACTTGTGGGCCAAAAATAGGTATTGGACCACTGCCAACATTATGTGAAGTTATAGGGTCGCATACTTAGAACAAGCCCAAAAATGAATGGTACTTTATGCTCTTTCTAAATATATATTAAGATAATTAAAGATATTTTTTAATATTTAAATATCCTTTTCATTTTAAAAGTTAAAATAAAATGGGATATTATCTTATTAGTATGCTTTAAGATACTGAGTTGGTGTAAATATCTTAATGGTTAAGATGTATATGTACATTTAGGGTTTTTTGTGCGTAAGTGAGAACATTCACATTTTTTTCGAAAATTGTTTTAGAGAGAGAAAAACCTAGTGCAAGCATACTAATCATTTTTAGAGAGTCTGTTCATATGGATACCTATAGAGGACATTCATCATATTTTTAGCATCTAAATCGAATGATCTACACTCTAAGCTCGAGATTGGGTGTTACCAGTATAAATCCGTTTTTACTTTTCATCAATCTTATCTCTCTTATTTGAATTGATAAGGTTTTCCACATCCCTCTTCTTAATTTGATTGAGTCGCATAGATCCTTGATGGCTTTTGTGAATTTAGATTTTTGTTTTTTATTGTTCTTGCTCTACATCACCCAATATAATATATTTTGTAACAATAAATTTCACATAGACATCAATTTTTTATTTTTGAACCCAATTTATAATTATTAAAAATTTGTAAAATATTATCAGGATCTCTAAAATTCATGAGACTTAAACCATTATAATTGGTGCAATTAATATAATTTTTTGGAATAAATTTCTACTTAGCCTGCTAGACTACTACTGAACCACCATGCGCAATGATCAAAGTTCGTCGCATGTGACCATTGAAAAATTGGTCATATTCATCTTATAGATCTTTTTGCTAGGAGTATGTAAAACTTACGACATTATCATACGAGCTATTCTTTGTCTAAAATCGATAAGAATGAAAGTTTGACTACAATTTTGACTAGAGATTTAGATGTTGTTTGATCTCCTTTTTCAGCGAATTAGAAGTTAATGGAAAGATTATGAAGACAGTTTTTTCATGAAAACTTGAATCATCCAAAATAGAGTATGGTTAGAGAGATATAATTATTTGAAATTTTGGCCCTGTCTCTCGCTCTCTTTATGTGAAAGATACCATGTCTCTATTCTATTGGTATTTGATGTGTTTTGTGTTTTGACTTAAGCCAAAACAAGAACCTTGTTCTTTTTTTTTTTTTTAAAGTAACATTTCAACTTTAGTGTATATTTGTACACTAATGTGCACCCTCATCCCTTTTTTGTTTTGCCCTTTGACCAAAGCATGTGTCCTTTTTCTTTTTCTTTGTTCCTGTTGTAGCAATAATCATAAAATAATAATATTAATACAATAATTAGAATTCTCATAATTAAAATATGTACACAAAATATTTAATTTCTTAATATTAAATTCTCCATTCATAATGAAATTAATTTTCACAAAACACATAATTAACTGAAATTAAATAAATTTACGTTTTATATATATATATATATAATATCTTCATTAAATAAATTAACATTTAATTTACATAAATTAAATAATTAATCATTCATAATTAATTATTTTTCAAAGCATAAACAAAAATAATTTAATCTTTCAAAATTAATAAAAAAATCTTCTTACATAAATAACTTAATTTCTCATAATTAAATACTTTAAATTAAAATAATTCACATAATATCTTAATTAAATCAACTTAACCAATAACTTAATAAACTAAGATAAACCAATATCCTTAACATTGTTTAATTAAATTCGTTAAACATCAAATTCACATAATATAGTTAACATTAAAATTACTTAAATCATATATTCATATAAATTTTCATAAATCTCAATTAAATTCATATTTAAATAATTAATTTAATATCTTTAATTCCCTAAATTATTTAATGTATTTTCTTTGCACAAACTCATTTTAATGGTATTAAATATCATTACATAATTATTTAAATTTAATTTATTAAATATAGAATATGTTGGACTAAGTTGGTCAAACTTAAGTCAACTCTCTTTCGATCTTGGCAGTATAGATTGTAAGGTTCTAATGTCAATTTTAAGTGTTGCTTTTGCGGGCATTAAGTTAGGGACTCATTAGAAGTTGAATGTGTTGGACTAGGGTAGTTAACCCAAGTCTTGGACCTTTTTTGATCTTAACAAAGGTGATTGATCATGTCTAATGTTTCAAATTAGTGTTTTTTTGCAGCCCTTTAACTTTTATCTAAGTTGGAAGTTAGATGTAGCTCAAAATCTTCAAAGTATGAAAAGTGTCTTCTAAATCACGATCGCTACCTTGAATTGGCGACCGCGATCCATTAGAAGACTTGCAAGAAGTCAAACAGGTGAAATCGTGAAGGCGTTTCTCGGTTGTGATTCATCGAAATGATGGAGTCCAAAATTGGCAAACAAATTCGCAATATGTGTCACGCCCTAATCACAATCGCGAATTTCAAAGTAACTTAAGAGGGAAGCAAGTCCACAGTCACAGTGTGACAAGTGTCCCAACTGACCGTTGAAAGTCAAATTTTGCGGAGGCATCTTGTTGGTAGCGACCGCGATCATAAGGAAGAAGATGATCATCTTCGGTGGCCTGTACAAGAACGCTCGCGACCGCTACTTATGAAAGCAGGTGAAAGACAACGGCTACATTTTCCTAGTAAACTAATCAGAAGTTGCCACATGGACTAGCCGTTAGACACAAACAGAGTTTTCCTTAAGGAATTTGAAATTTGCGATCGCGAAAGTGTAGTAGCGACCGCGAATAGAGACTGTTAAGCATTTAATACAAAAATCTATCTAGTACACTTTGAAGATCTTGTACCAGTTTTATTGCAATGTCTCTTTAGTGGGTAGAGGCTATAAATACCTCACCAAACATATGTAAATGCAAGAGAATTAATAACTTTACTATCAAACTCTTGCAATTTTGCTATTCAATCTTTTCTCTTCTTTAATTGATTGTTTGGTGTGAGCATAAACACCATTTGTAAAGGTTAAAGTGTTAGCCTATTAAAACACTCTAAAGAGGTTGTTGTGTGAGCCTAAAAAATACAAGTGTAAAAGTTATTGTGTGAGCCTCTAAAACATAAGTGTAAAGGTTATTGTGTGAACCTTAGAAAACACAAGTGTAAAAGTTTGGTATGAGCTTGAAAACACCATTGATAGTTAGTGGAATACCCAATTACTGAGAATTAGGGAGTGGACGTAGGGTCAATTATACCCGAACCACTATAAATCGTGTGTCTTCATTTCTCTTCTACTCTTCTATTTTTAATTTATACACACCAATTCAACCCCCTTTTTTGGTGCTAAGGGCCAACAGATGAACATAAAAAAAAACTCAAAGTATGAAATGTTACTCCTAAATCACGATCATGACTCAGAGGTTGCGATCGATATTCCATGAAAACTTGGTAACTTTTGATCCAATTCGATTCACAGTGCATGTCATGATCACTACCTTCAAAGGGTTATAAAGGGACTTCAAGCAACCAATAAGGGTGAACCACGTGTTATAAGGAACTATTGGAAGTTCAAAAAGTCATGACAATAACCATTTGGTAGTGATCGCAATCTACCTCAACCTAAATCTCTAAACATCTAGTTTGTTTTGTAGTGGATATCACGACCAGCCTTCATAGCTCATAACTGTGACTTTCAACCTCCTCTAAAGGGATCCAAGGGCTAGTTTTCTAAAGGACCAATGCTAGAGTGCCATGTGTGAGTAGTCGTTAGATACAATTAAAGTTTGCAATCGCAATTAGTCAAAATCTAAAGCAAATATGAAGATAGCAACTACGACGTCTAGTCTTGAAAGATTTTACCATCAACTTTGGAGATTTGAAAATAGTTTTATTAGTAATGGCTTTTTAGTGGGAAGAACATATAAATACTCCACTAATGGTCTTACATTTAAGAGAATAGCAATTTATTGTGGCTGAACTCTTATAAATTTATTTCTCAACTTTTTACTCTTAAATTCTTTATACTTGAATTATTAAGGTTTGGTGTGAACATTAAACACCATTGGGTTTAGGTTTTAGAGTGACCCTTATATAGAAAAACTCTTGTATAGGTTAAGTGTGAACCTTGTAAAACACATTATATAAAATTTGGTATGAGCTTGTAAAACATAACTTAAAGTTAGTGAAATACCTAATTAGAGAATGGGGGAGTGGATGTAAGGTTAGTTAACACCCAAACTGCTATAAATCTCTTATGTCTTCTTTTCTCCTACTTTCTCTTTTAACTTTACCTTATTAATTTACCTATGAAAATTTTAAATTTTCCACTAATTTAACCCCTCCTTCTTGGCATATAATGGCCATAAGTAATACCAAAGCATAGTCTCAATTTAAGCCTTATTTATGTGAGAAAAGATCAATAGCAAGATGGTATCCACTCTTGCCTCAAACCTTTCTTGACTAAATCTGGCTATAATCATTAGAAGTATAGAATATAAATCTACTTTGATAATGATGCGGTGGATCTATATGGGATATAGTTACAAAGGAATGGAAGCCACCTACTAAAGTAGTGGATGGTAGTGAAGGAATTGATAAAAAAAGAATGTGTTGAAGCTCATAGGAAGGTAAATCAAAAGAACAAGAAGGTAATGATGATTCTCCTATGTTTCATGTCAAGAGAAGAAACTAGTAGAGTTTAACATTATCAAACTGGACATGGAATATGGAAAGCTCTAGAAAACTACCATGTAGCCATGACACTTATGAAGTATAGTAGATTGAAGATATATGTGACTTAATGGGAGCTCTTCATAATAAAGGGCAATGAATTTGTCGCTGACATGACAAATAGACTGCTTACCATTATCAATAACATTAAGAAATATGAAAGAGTTATAATGCCCATTTTCATTTATTAAGCATGACATTGATGTCGAAGTATTCATATGTATAAAGGCTAACATATCATTTATATACAACCAAAAAGGAAGTCAATTTCCATATTTAATGTATGTATATGTTAAGTACAACTCAGTTAATATTAGTGACCACAAACTAATGTCTATCTAGATATGTGTACATGACACAATAAGAGAGAGAGAGAGAAAGAGAGAGAGAGAGAGAGAGAGAGTTAAAATTTAGTCGATGACTTGTGCTCCATATGTCTATATGCAAAACTTTATGCTCTAAATAGCCCACATTTATGTTGTATTATCTAAAAAAATAATTGTGATTTGCTAATTTGTAACTCAATGAATAAAAATAAAAATAAGATATTAATGGCACAGTCGATAATCATTTATCATTATGGTACACTAAAAATATAAGCATTAACATATGCAAGTGCAAATGTAATAATTTGAATGATTTTATCATGAACTTACAAGAAACATTGCTTTTAGTAATTCATGTGATTTAAATGACATTTGATTTTGTTGGCCACCATATTACAAGTGAATCATTTTATCAATACCATGTGCCATAATAGGACATACTAGTCCCTTTTTCCAAGTGATTTGCAAGTATTTGACAAGCTAGTCACACCATTCTTTTAGTTCCATATGCAGGTGTTCATTCATAATGGTATAACAAGTAATCATTAACATCATATAATCCTCATTTGACTTCAATTCACATGTAAAATGTCACAATTCATTCAAATATATGCATAATAGAACTCAATCATATCTTAAAATCACGCATATATACATTAGAATTCAATTATGTCTTTTACTCACCTTTGATGCAATCAACCCTTATGCTAGGTTTAAACCTCTCTCGTAGGCTTTCTTAATGGATTGAGATTATACATATATCATATTAAAATGTCAAAATGAGTGTCCATGCCTGATATGCAACTATGGTCATGTTCAATGCAAGTGGGTTAAGTACTTAAGCTTATTTTTCTTATATGGTGGCCTAACCTTGTTGCAGTCTAACTGTAATAACTTTTGATATATTTAACCAAATGACTTAATTATTTTTTACATAAACTAGATAGATAATGATACAAAATAATTCAGGTTAATATAAGACATATAGAAAATATGGCAAATTTTTGAATTCTTCCCTATTTCAATGTTACCATAGTCTTATTAGGTCTTACATTCTTAGCTATATCTCAAATTGTAGATATCCAATTGCAAAATTGATTTACCAATAATTACAAAACACATAAAGAAACATTTTTAATGTTTTACACTTTGTTAATTCAGTCTATAAAATCATCAAAACAAATGATCAATCTCAAGGTGAGCAGGTTTCAACATGTTAAGAATCAATCATAATGAAGGAGTAATATCTCCTTACCCACAATGTATTTCAACAAAAATGTTTTACAAAAATTTATATAAGACATAATATAAAACTTTCATATTTTTCACATCACCTAATTCCCATTATATGGCCATCAAATTTTGGCTAAACAAAATTAATAGGTTAAGCAAGTTTCATCAAGTTTAGGGTTAATCACAATCAAAGAGTAATATCTCTTTACACACAAAAAATTAAACAAAATTGTTTTATAAGCATGTAGAGGTGATATAACTCTACAACTTTCATGTTTTAAAATTTGGATAAATCAGCACATAAGGTCATCAAAATATATGAAAACAACCAAACTAAGGTAGTTTTAGTAAGTTGTGAACCAGCCTTAATGAAGGAGTCATAGCTCTTCACACACACCATATTAAGAAAAACGATTTTACATGAACTTATATGAGGCATAAATATATAAATTTCATGGTTTACACTTTCCTTAATTACTTTTTTAAGGTTATGAAATCATGGATGCAATAATATGCTCTAATAATAAAACTAACACAATCAGCTATTGTTTCTCTTAAGCTTTAACTTCCATACATGAGGTCTACCTATAATTACTCCATAATTCTTACTAATTATGCATGTTTAAAATTTTATGAGGGAGGAATTTCATATAGACAGAAGATAAAATCACTTATCACTTTTGCAAAAACCAAAAAAGCTTAGGGCTTCTTCCTAGCGAGCACAATTTTCTTTCTCTTCTTCTTCATCTTCTCCTTTCTTTATTTCTTTCTTAGCTCTTTTTCATTTGTTGCACCCCTTCACATTTTTTCCTCTTTAATATGCTCATAAAGGAAGATAAATTTAATTGTTTTGCCTGTTCTAATAAGACAAAATCATGGTAGCTTACTACCATTAGTTGGAAGTTCAATTTTCCTCTTTTAGTCATTCTTCTTCACTCCTTCATCACCTCTATCCATCTACTAATCCCCATATGCTCTTTATACTTTAAAAAAAAACTCTAAAACACCATTATTTATCATATTATAACATGCACATTGTTGGCCCTAGGCACTAAGAAAGGGGGGTTGAATTGGTGTATAAAAATTAAAATTGGAAAGAGAGAGGAGAAATGAGATGAGAGGAAACACAAGATTTATAGTGGTTCGGGTATAATCGACCCTACGTTCACTCTCCAATTCTTCGAAATTGGATACTCCACTATCTTTCAAAGGTGTTTTCAAGCTTACACCAAACTTTTACAGTTGTGTTTTGAAGGCTCATACAATAACCTATACACTTGTGTTTTTAGGCTTACACAACAACCTTTACAACTTGTGTTTTAATAGGCTCACATAATAACCTCTTTTAGTGTTTTAATAGGCTCACACGATAACCTATTACAAATGGTGTTTATGCTCACACCCAACAATGACTTAAAGAATAGAAAAGAGTGAGTAGTAAAATTGCAAGGTTTGGGTACAAAGTTATTAATTCTCTTGCATTTACATTTGTTTGGTAAGGTATTTATAGCCTCTACCCACTAAAGAGATGTTGCAATAAAACTGGTATAAAATCATCAAAGTGTGCTAGATAGTTTTCATATTAAATGTTTAACAGTCATGTTTCGCGATCGCTACTACTTATTTGTGGTCGCGAATTCCAAATTCTTTAAGAAAAACTCCATTTATGTCTAACGGCTAGTCCAGTAGCAGCTTCTGATTAGTTTACCAGAAAAATATAGTCATTGCCTTTCACCTGCTCTCAAAAGTAGCTATCGTAATTTATTTTGTACAGGACGCGACTCTAAACGCAAATTTCTCCGCCAAAAGTGTTCATCTTCTTCTTTTGGGTTCGTGGTCGCTACCAACAAGTTCCCATCATGATTTTTGACTTCCAACGGTTACCTGGAACACTTGTCAAGTTATGATTGTGGACTTGATTGCATCTTGAGTTACTTTAAAATTTGCAATCGCAACTGAGGCAAGCTTTACATTGTGAATTCGTCTGTTACTTTTGGAGTTCATCCTTTAGGTGAGTCACAACAAAGAATGACTTCACGATTTTGTTTGTCTGATCTTCTAGCAAGTCTTCTAATGGATCGCAGTCGCGAATCTTAGATTGCGGGTGCGATTTAGAAGTTACTTCACATTCTTTGAAGATTAAGATTTGTATCCAACTTCTAACTTAAAGACTTACACAAAAACTATAAAACAACACTAAATATAAACATTAAAAATGATCAATCCCCTTTGTCAAGATCAAAAAAGGCCCAAGACTTAGGGTTAACTACTTTAGTCCAACACACATAACATAAGATATTTTGTCATGTAGTTATACATATATCACATTTATGTTTAAATGCCTCGAATGTAATGGTGCAAGTGCTATTATCATGCTCATCAAATGCATATATCTAAGTGATCATTTATGCAATGTAAATAATCATGTAGGATTGCAAATCATTTATGCAATGGATGTGAGAATGTGAGAATGCTAATGAATGAGGATAGGATTGTTGCATTTTCTTCCCCTCTTATAAAGCATCAAAATTTAATACCAATAAAAAAATATGGATATTATCATTTCATGTTCTCTTTGGTTTCCCTTGTGGCCTTTTTTTGTGACTAGTGTCTCCATAACACCTTGACTAAAGGTATTTCTCAATTTTGTGACTATTTTACCTTACAACCATTGATTTTTGTTGGTTATTTAACATAACTTACATCATCTACAATTGTTATTACTGGATCTGTAAGGATATGTGTAGGATCGGATCAATACTTTATGAGCACACTCATGTGAAATACATTATGAATCTGAGCCATCTCTGGTGGTAGTGCTAACCTGTAAGCAAATGGACTAATGCTTTATAGGATTTCATACGACCTTATATATCGAGGACTCAGTTTCCCTTTCTTTGCCAAATCAAATGGACTCAGTTTCTCTTTTGTGTTGCTCTATATAACTGTTTTGCCTATCTTGTGTTATTTTAAGCTTGCTCTTGATTACCTTCACCCTGTCCATAGTGTCTTACACTAGTTTCAGCCCTTCTAAAACATGTATCCCTTCTTCACCCCAATATGCAACGACTATTTCATTTACAAATCATGTCATTCATGTCTAAAAACTATATATACATAAAGGTTTATTCATCATACATACACGATCCAACATGTATTTAATGTACATATATTTAACTAATGTTTAATGTTAGTGATCATAAACTGGTTCCTATCTAGATATATGTACATGACACAAGGAGAGAGAAAGAGTTGGAATTCAGCGGACAACCTGTGGTCCATGTGTCTTTATGCAAAACTTTATGCACCAAAGTATACAAACCCTATGTTTAAGTATCTAAAAAACATAATTATGATTTGGTAACTCAAGACTCAATGAATGAAAATAATAATCAGATTCTTATTGTACAACTAACAATCAAATTTCATCAAGATACATTACAAGTATAACAATTGACTATGCAAGTGCAACTGTAATAGATTGATTTTTGTTGTGACCTTGCAAGGCAAACATTGCTCCTAGGAATTCATGTGATTCAAGTGACATTTGATTTTGCTAGCCAGCATATAACAAGTGAATCATTTGATTAATAACACGTGCCAATAGGACATATTGGTCTCTTTTCCAAGTGATTTGTAAGTGCTTGACAAACTGGTCACAACATCTTTTTGGTCCCATATACAAGTGTTCATTCACAATGGTATACAAAATAACCACTAAGAACATATAATTCTCACTTGACTTGTATTCATATGTAAAATGTAACAATTCAATCACATATACATGTAATAGAGCATAATCACATCATAAAATTATCACACATACATATTAGAATCTAATTATGATTTTTTCTCACCTATTGATGCGACTAATCTTTACGGTAGGTTTGGTTCTCTCTCTAGGGCTTCCTCAAAGTGTTAAGATCCTAACATTTAATACATACATGGTTATAAGTATGTCAAAATGATTATTAATGCTTGGTATGCAACGATGGCATGATCCATACAAGTAGACCTAATGTTTATGCATATTTTCCTTAAATGGCAGCCCAACCTTGCTACACTCTCATAGTAATTTCTCTAGATATACTTATCTAAATGCCTTGATTCTTTTTCTCTTGAATAAAATAGACAAATAATGATACAACATATTCAAATTTTTAGTCAATATAAGACATAGAAAATGTGGTGAATTTTTGAATTTTGCCTTGTTTTAATGTCATCTATGTCTAAGTAGGTCTTACATTCTTAAGTATATCTCAAAGTGTACAAATCTAATTTCAAATGTGATCTATCAGAAGTTACAAAACATATAAAAGGAAAATTTTTCATATTTTATTTGTTGTCTAATTCAGTCTATAAAATCACCAAAACAAATGATCAATCTTAGGGTGAGCAAGCTTTCAACATGTTGACAATCAGTCACATTGAAGGGGTAATATCTTAACAACCATGTTAAATTTGGAAAAAATATTTTATAAGAATATAGATAAGACATAAATATACAACTTTCAAGTTTAACATGTCACTAAATTCCGATTCTATGGCCCTAAAATTTTTGGAAAACAAAATTACAAGACTAATAAGGTTTCATTAGATTCAGGGTCAATCACAATCAATAAGCCATGCTTCTTTCCACATAACAAATTAAGCAAAACTTCTTCGTGGCATTTAGAGGGGATATAACCCTACAAATTTCATGTTTTGAACTTTGTCTAAATCAAATCATAAGGTCATCAAAATATAAGAAAATAGAGAGATTGAGGTGATTTTAGTTGGTTGTGAACTAGCCCTAATAAAGGAGCCATATCTTCTCACGCAAACCAAATTAAGCCAAAATGTTTTACATGAATTTAGATGGGACATAAAGCCACAACTTTCATATTTTGTACTATCCTTAATTCCTCTTCTAGTGTTATGAAATTTTGGCTACAAAATTTTGTTCTAACAACAAAACTAACACAATCAGCTCTTGTTTCTTTTGAATTTCAACTTCCATACATGAGCTTTACCTCAGATGCTCCATAATTCTTACTAACCATACATGATTAACATGTCATAAGGGATTAATTTCATACGGGAAAAAGATATATTAACTTACCTGTTGGCCCTAGTGCACCAAGAAGGGGGGGTTGAATTGGTGGGAAATTTGAACTTTTAATTTTGAAGGAAACACACAAGAATGAAAGATTAGAGAAAGGGTAGAAGAAGAACGAACACAAGAGTTTTATAGTGGTTCGGGTATTAACCAACCCATTGTCCACTCCCCAATTCACCAATTGGGTATTTCACTCAATCACTAGTGTTTTACAAGCTCACACTCAACTTAGTGTTTAGGCTCGCACTAAACCTTACAACTTGTGTTTTACAGGCTCACACAAAAAACCTTTTACAAGTGTTTTCAAGGCTCACACTAAAACCTATCACAATATGTGTTTTATGGCTCACACATAACCTATGTGTTTTAAGGCTCACACAACAACCTCTCTATA
>CATIWR010043557.1:0-25368 GCA_949677035.1 Omphalea diandra
GATTTTAACGAGTCAAAACTCGATTTCACCCGATTTTACCACAAATCCGATTTTATATACGATTAAAATCGTTCACGTGATTTTGACTCGTAAAATCGTAAAATCGTACGAGTCAACTCGCGATTTTGACAACTATGCCTAGGCAGCACATGTATCTTTTAAGGCAGTCTCAAGCAGGCCATGTATGTTAACATAGTTCTCAGCATTATGTTAATGCATGAGGTGTACCCATTCAGCCATTTGGCTGTATGTTAACATGATTGATGATTTACCAAATCCTTGATGTAAAGAAAGATAGGCTAGGGGGCCTGTGGGCCTCAGTGTACCACATATGCCTTTGATGTTAATAACGACAGATGAAAAAGGCTGTTGAGAGGACTTGGTATACAAGTTTGTCCTCCAACAGGGCGGCTTGGGTGCTCAATTGAGGGAGGAGGAAAGAGAATCTTTGCTATTGGTAACTGGTTTAATCAAAGGCTTCTGAAGTAAGGTTTGTAGATGTTCGACTAAAAGACGAGGGATGAAGTTGTGGTCAATCTTCAGATATGGTGTATGTACCGAACCGGAGTCCGAGTCAGCCAGTCTTTGCTTTGGCACTGAGGTTTGATATTTGATTAAGTCATTTGGCCTCCACTTTAGGAAAGATATTGTCAGTCTTCCAAGCCGAATAGCTAGTCTTTGGATGTTGAGACCCTCATTCAAACATTTATTAAATATATACATACACATGTATGCATTTTCCTTGCACTATTTCAACACACATATGCAAATGCATTGATAAATAAATAAACATTTTTCAAACATGATATGTTAAGATATTTATGATACATAAATTCTACTACCTTGAAAGTACATTTCCATAAATATTCAAATTTTGCTCGCCTTTTATGAAATATATACTGATATTCATACACGTGTATGCATCTTCTTGTGCTACTTTCACACATGCACAAATGCATTGAGAAGTTTGATATTTTTGAAACATGATATATTTTTGATGCATACATAATACCACACTGAATGCAAATTGCTACAACTATAAAAAAATTTCTTTCAGATCCCTTAAAAGGGCAATGTTATACCCTTTTTGAGATTTTGTATTTTTTATGAAATGTAAACCATTACACATACACGTGTAGACATCTTCTTGCACCACTTCCAGCCACATACAAATGCATTAACAAAATAAACTTTGGACATTTTTGAAACATTTTATGTTTTGATATTTATGGTACATAATTACTCTTGCCTTTAGTGCATATTACTATAAATCCAAAAATATCTTTCTAGTTCTTAAACAAGGGCAATTTTATACCCTTTTTGAAATTTCAATTTCTCGCTTGTTTCCGTTTTGCTAAACAAGTGCTGATCCCATTAAAAGAAATCCTGCATAAAGAATCAATTGCACCAAAATCATGTCTTGTAATACAGTTAGGATGCCTAGTGTCAATGTAATTGAAATACTGCATCGAATCCATATCTCTTTCTAACCCAATTCATATCATAAAGTTTCATCCCTAGTACTAAGGATTGCAATAAACTTAACTTGGGCAAATACAGCTATAATTGGATAGGAGTTGCCTATAACCTCACAGCACTTGTAGACTTAGTCATGTACTTGCCAAATGCTGAAACAATGCCCATTATTTCCATTATTTGAATTTGTAAAATCCAGCAAAGAGTTATTCTCATCAACAATTCTCTCTTCATTAACAAAGAACTAGGACCTAGTGATGCTAATAAAGAATCAAGGAAATCCATGTTGCAAATGGTCGTGTAAATGCACCAGAGAGAGACACATCTAAATGACCTCAAGTGTTAACATAATGCTGACTACTATGCCATTTAAATTAGCCTTATTAGTGTGATTCTTCCAACCATGATGTAGTTCATGTTGGAATCACTACACAAATCAACATCCCATGGATCAGTGACAATCAACCGAAAGTAATAATGAACACCATCTCCTTTTTTACCCTATGCAGATTACAACATCGTGTTAGCAAATTGAAAATCTAGCAACACAAAACTTACCAAAGATTCTCATGTGCAGTATCCTAAAAGAAAGATTGAGATGTATATTTTTCCAAGAAGCACAACTTCATCATTATGTACATAATGGGCACAAAGCAATGTGGCTCCATGTATTCATGTTGGACATATCACAATGTGGCTTCAGTTAATTCCAGTTTAGACACAAGTTGTCCAAGTCAGATGCCTCAGGCCATTCTAGGATAGAACAACCATGCCTGCATCTATTCTGACCTTCTAGTTATATCCTTATCAGTATGGTTCACACTAAGCAGCATAAAGCTAAGTTTGACTGGTGGAAATTGTGGAGCCTTCAGACACCATTGCAACCCGCGACAAGCATGAGTTCCATGTAACGTGTTATATCTCAAATCCTAACTGAATTTTCCGCATCCTCTGTGGATACCGACAAATTGACAATCATGCCACTTGTAAAAACTTATTTCTTTATAATTTTTGTCATCTTTGCTATGATTATTGTCATCAATGTGTTTTCATATCAAAAGCAACGTGAAAATGCAATTCGTCAAAAAGCCAGTATCTCGGAAAGATTCACTACAGTTAATCCCGAAAAAACAAGAACCTATTTTAGCATATCTATCATAAGGCAGATGCAATAATCAGTAACCTTAATCACTAAAGGACATAAAAGCTTCAACATAATACTTTCCACTTATTTCCATAGCCGCGTGCCACCACATTCACTCAAAATCAATGCGCAATTAAATACCAAGCAAAAGGATTATGTTTGGCCAATAGCAACGACATCGGTGACTTGGACAAACTTCATGCTTAAAAGATTGATAAATTCCCCAATTCAAAAATTATACCAATTGATAAACTGAGACATTGTACCTTTTGTTTGGATATGATCTTTACCGCAACAGGCTGGTCTTTGAGCTCCCCCTTTTTCACCTTAGCAGAGCAAGTATGACCAAAATGCCCTCTCCCAACCTCCTTCCCCAGCTCGTACTTCGCTCCGAAATTCTTGCTATACCCGAAGCTCTTGTCCAGTGACTGCTGCTGCTGCTGTTGCTGCTCTGGCTCCGCCCCGCCGTGCTCTGGAATCGGCCTCTCCTTCGGCTTACCACCGCCAAGCCTCTTAGCCAACGAAGCAGCTATGTGCTTTGCAGGCGACGGAGGCGGGAACGGCCGCCGGAAGAATCTCCTTGGCGTCGAAGCCCTAGCCGGAGACGGAGGGACACCTCCTGGAAGCGGACTGGCTGAAACGCCATGCGGATAGGGGCTGGGCCACGGACTTGGGTTGGACGACCTAGCTGGAGTGTTTTTGACTGATGGCACACGGACAGCGCCGTTTCGTGGTGTTGAAGATGGTCGTAACGGCGAGGGGTTCTGATCGCCGGTTGCGACTATGGTGGTTGTTGCGTCATTTTCGTTGGTTGGATTAGTCTTGCCGTAGCACTGCCCCATCTTGCAATACAACACCCTCGCTGTACGTGATAAGTGGAAAGTCAAAGTCTACACAACGAACGGTGTCAGAATTAATCTGGCGGATCTGATCTACATCGGAGAGAAAAACAAAATGAGAGAGAGATCTAAGTGAAGAAAACGATAAAAGAAGAGAATGAAAGAGGGTATTATTTGAGTCAGAAGAAGAGAGACAACAACTGTTGTCAACATAACAAACACAGACGATAGCAACTAAGGATAATTTTTTTTTAACTACTTATAATTCCACCGAATGGTAAACTCACTAATCCACATCTAACCGTTTGATTAACAGAATTAATTCTAGCACGCTAAAAATCACCATGTTCGATTTACGATCGTAGGGTTTCTGTTTCCTAAAATTCAGGTCGGGAAAAGTATACAATTCTAACTCCAATATTGTATACTGATATCAGTCGTTTGTCTAATTTTTCCTCTCTCTCTTAAATATATATATATATATATATATCGCACTGTTTACCGGTTGCTTTTCGTTTTGTCTTTTTGCTACTTTTTTTTCTTGCCGTTATTTTCTATTTTTTATTAATAAAATAAAAAAAATGACGATTCTTAGTCCCTGCTATGCGAACTACGCATTGAAGTCGTGCAACCTTAACTCGCAAACGTGGCAAGGGCAGGTCGTCTGTGTTTTTAAACAGAGAAATATTGATTTACAAAAATGCCCTTCACTGACACGCGGCATGATCTGGATGATTATGTGCGGTCGATGAAGATAGCATTACAAGAAGAAGTTGCTGAACAGAATTTCCCAGAATCTGAGCTGACGTAAATGCACATCACGGAAGGTTCCAAATCGGCCCAAAGTTTATGATCTTCAAAACTTGACTCAGTTCGTGGTGGTCAGATCTTTGCCGTTTGCATATAATCACTCAAAAAATCTTAGTGGCACTAATTTGATAGGAGATTAAAAGATTTCATTTTGTGTATTATATCAAATCATTAAACGGTGATATGTCTTCTTGATATTTTTATTTTACACTTAGATAATAAAATAGTGATATATATTTAAATACATTATTTATTCAATAAATTAATGTAATATATCGAAATTATTAAAATATCTTTCGTATCATATATGTAATACAGCATAAGTGAACGTAAAATTGCCATGGGCTTTATGTAGTGTTAATTGAGGGTAATTTTATAATTTTGGTGTAAATTAAAGGTAGTTTATGGAGGATTTTTTGCTTTTGATAAAGATATTTACATCAGCAGAATTCAATCAATTTTTAAATTGAAAATTTTATTATTATACACTCTGACTAATTAGATAAGTTCATCTATATTAATGAAAATAATTTTTATATTTAAAAATAAAATAATGTCACGATAATCTTATTAAACAATTATATGTAATTATCTTGTATGTCACTATGATTAAATTAATATAAAAAAATATGAATATACAACTGATATAGATAGATTTTTTTTTTCATTTAAAATGTTACCATAGTAACTATTTTAATGATAAAGGAATGAGATAATGAAAAATAATATAATAGAATTATGTTAGAATTGTTAATTATATCTTTATAAATAATCGTATAGAAGAGGAAATTTTTTAAAAATTCATTAATTAAAAAATCATAGAATACAAATTTTTTAAAAAATTAATTAGTCTTCTCATATTGTTTTTTAGAACGATAATTTACTATTTTTATTTGAGTACAAATAAAAAATAAAATTTAATAAATAAGAGAGCAAAGCAACTAATTTTAATAAAAAATTAAATTAAGCATTTGTTTTATCTTCATATTTCACAAATTTATAATAAGAAAATATTTTAAAATAACATAATATATGTTTTTTTCCACCTCGATGAATCTATGTCAAATTTTAAACTATAGCAATATTCAAATCAATAAAAAATATATGGTATGCAAAGATACAAAGTAAATAATAATAATAATAATAATAATAATAATAATAATAATATTATTATTATTATTATTATTATTAATGAAAAAGTCACACATATTTAATTTTTGAAGTGAACTTCAACGTTAGTTATTATAAAGTTTCATCTAATAAAAGAAAAGAAAAAATGAGTAAATAAAGGGGAAAAAAAAAAAGAAAGAACGCAGAGCCCACTTGTGTTCTTACAATGACTAATATATAAATAAATATTGTTAAACTATTGAAACAAAATGGTGAGAATGTGCGATATTAATTTGTTGAGAAAATATTTTTTCAAAAAAAAAATTGTTAAGAAAATGTTTCCCTCGTACTCATGAGTCGTGCTCTCGCTAGTGTTATGCCTTTTCTTCGTTTTTCAGCCTTTTTTTTTTTTTTTTTTTGAGAAAATAAGTTTTTCAAGATTGAGTTTTCAGTCTTCTAACTTCCTTAAAAAAAAAACTTTTTAAGTAGACATATAACATTCATTGCAGGTAAATAGTAATTGTCCAACTAATGCGATGTGAGAGTACAACAAATATATATATATATATATTTAGCATAATTCATATGTATATATAACCTCATACAAAGTATGTTTTTTATTTGGTAAAAAATAAGAAGTTTATACATTATAAATTTGTATGGTAAGTACATCATAAATTAAAATCAATTGGATTATAAAATGTTAAATCTTAAATTTATAAAATGAGATAGACATTCGATATATCATTATATAAATAATTCAACATTTAAAAAATAATAATGTTAAAATAAAACCAACCTCAAGCCACTGTCTATCCAATATGATAATTCAAAAAAAAAAAAAAAAAGGATGCTCATTCAAGGTATTTATATCGTACTATTTACCAAGGCAAACGACTCCCAAAGTCAACAACCAAGGGTTGATCAAAAGCTGGAATTAATTAAAGATCATTAAGTAGCACCTACTATTAATGGAGTTAGATGTCCAACACATGCATGCCTTTCCCCACATAATTTAGTGCACATATATGAGCTCCTGTTGCCTTTAATCCTTTCGTATCATCATTGTCTAGTGGTGGGTGGCTGCTGGTAAATAACAAAAACATGTGGAAATCTACGTTGATGATGATGCCAAATACAAGAAAGTCCAAGCTAGCAAGAGGTGGCAGTTTCTACTGAATAAATATTATCGGTAAATAAACAAGAAACTTCAATATATTAAAGTGCACATATACATGTATTACTAAGAAAAAATATTATTTATATACTCATTTAACGGTTTAATAAATTTATTATTACATCTTTTTTAAATTACTTTTTGAGTATTGTAAAGCATGTGTTAGGCTCGAGGAAATATATTCTTTCTATTAAGAAGCATCATCCCTTCGTGTATGCCTCATTCTAAATTATATGCGCAATATGTATATCAGCAAAAAAACAAGACATTATAACCTAACCAGGAAACCTACCCTGTTGGCTGTATACACTTTTTGTGATAGGTCAATAACAATTTGCTCATGGCCCACTATATATATCATCTCTCCATTGGAAATGCATTTTACTCACAATTTGATTTATATATATATATATATTTTGGTAATTAGATTCCAATTTATAAATTTACAATTTTGAAGATAATTTCAATGTATTATTGAACTACAAATTCGATGGTCTTCATGCTCTTTTTTAGGTCAGAAACTTAATGATTAAGTATATAACAAAAGTTAAAAATTCAAATTACAAATCATTATAGTAAAATGTAAAGCTTGTCTTGTAATTTAGAATATTTAACATTTAATCCTTGCGCGCTAGCTCCATCTCTTAAACAGTTCCTTATATATCTAACGGTAAAGGTATCTTAAGCTTCATTTTTTTTTAACGGAAAGTATGTTTTGTATTTATAATATTTGGTGTGCTCAAAAAATTAATTAATAAAAATATTTTTTTTGATTGATAGAAAATTAAATTATTTTTAAAAATAATAATTCCTTATTTCAAAGAGAAATTTATCTTTAAAATTTTGATAAACTCTTTTAAATAGAAAATAAAGTATATAAATACATATATTTATTATTATTATTATTATTATTATTATTATTATTATTATTAACGACCGATATTTATCACCAGTTATCGTTAGTCAATGGTAGTCATTAGACGTGTAATCGAGGCAGATCAAGCCGAATATTGTCAAGCTCGAGCTCGCTAACTCGAGTTCAGTCAAATATAAAATTTTATCTTGTGATTTTTTTTTAACAAATGTAGTCATGTGATTTGTTTATTATCAAGACTCTATCTGGTGGTATAATAACGTTTGCAAAATAGTATTATATTTGTAATTTTGTTATATCCATTTAATATAGTATTAGATTCTATATATTATTTCAACTAATTATACATCTAAAATTTGGATATAAAATTTATTTACTCTAAATATAGAATTTTTGTTTATTTTCTGAACATATTTAACTAAATTTTACATTGATAGAAATAAAATTTGTTCAAATATATATATAAAGTAAAAAAATGAACAAATTTTGTATTTAGAGTGAAAAAATTATATACTCATACATAATTAATTGAAATAATGTACATAATTTAATATTAGGTCAGATGAATGTAATGAAATTACTTTTTTTATACCACTTTGCAAACAATATTTTATAACATGATAGAGTTTTGCTAATAAATAAATCACAAAACTATATTTGTTAAAGAGAAAAATCATCGAATAGAATTTTATACTTCCCCTTATATTGATATTTTCTTTAAAAATTTTCTATATATTAATGAAACCTATAAAAATTTTCATTTTTTTATATTAATATAAAATACATATAATCTACATTTTATCATAAATTTATAAATCAAAAGAAATTTAATATTTTTATAATGTATTCTAAATCTTAGAAAAAATATTATTCAGAATTTTTTTAAAAAATATTTTACATAAATACACTGAGCCTTGATTAGGAGTTTCTTTCCTTGATTTGATGTATAAATATATATAAACTCTCAGCTCCTATATAATTTTAAACTGTGTTTAGGTTCAAAATATTTGTGTTTAAATATTATATATTCAATTGTAGGATATAAATAAATAATTATATCCTTGCATTGTAAAAACATGAGTATTTTTTATTAAAAAATGACTTTTTTTTATTGTATGGTCTTGAAAACATAATGTTAATTAATTACTTTTTTTCGCAGAAATATTTTTCAGGAAATTGCAGAAATATATTTCTGGAAAACATTTTTCACATTTTGTTTTATTTAGTGTATTCAAAAATTTTGATTAATGAAAAATATTTTTTATGATCAAAGCGAAAATTAAGTTATTTTTCAGGAAAAAGACTCCATTTTGAAAAAAAAAAGTCATTTTTTAGATTTTGAGAAACTTATCTAAATAAAAAATAAATTATATAAATACATATATTTATTATTATTATGGGAAGTCATTTTTCAAACTTTGACAAATTCATCCAAATACAAAAGAAATTATATAAATTCATATATTTACTATTATTGGTCATCCTTAATTATTAACACTATCACCAGTCATCGTCGACTGGAAGTGGCCACCAAAGATAGATGGGACCTAAAAAAACTTTCATTTTTAATATATATTTTTTTATCTTAAATACTAAATGGTTTAAATATAAAATATTTATGATCTAAATTTTGTTATAATCTTATAAATCAAAACAAATATTAATATTTTTTATAATGTGGTTCCACATCAAATAATATGTTACTTAAAAAATATTTTTGTACAAAATATTTTCTCAAAAAATATTTTTCTCAAATAAATTATTTTCCATAAAATAAACGGAGCCTAAGTAATGTGTTTACTAGAAACCATGTGCTAAAGCGTAAAGAAAAAATTTCAGGACTACAACATATAGTTTGAAAGATTATAGTGGTGACATTTGAATGAAATTATGCGTTTAGTAGACAAAAAAACAAACCGTGAAGATAACCAAAATCACTTTCCCCAATCTCATCTCTTGATTGGTTGACATGAAACATATTTAATAGGTATGAATTATCAAGTAGATAATTGTTAAGATGCACGCGGTTCTTTGGACTTGCAGGCCACTAGCATGGCCTTCCGCATGATAGGTTTTTGTTAGATACAAAATGTGTGATAACTTCGTTATTAGTTTGTTTCATATTTTTCGTCAAAATTTCTTGTAACTTTATCAGCATATGTTGTACATAATTTGTAATTAGACGACCTCATCTAGGCTAATTCAATCAGTTTGTATCTACCTTTATATATGGAGAAGTAATTCAAGTTTTTCCTGTTCAATTAGTCATAGCATCAACCCCTAAAACATTTCAGCATCCAAGTGACGAGTTCATATCACTGAGCTATTTGACTAAAAACCCAATTGCAAAATGGCTATATTGCAGCATACGAGGTTATAATTCCATTCCTAGATGAAAGAATTAATTTCCCTCGTATTAGAGCTGATATTAGTATTACCCCCTGTCATACAACCTAATTTTTTTTCATTTCATGATCATATCATTCTAACAAACTGTCAATAAATAATAATCTACATACAATTTTCCAAAAACTTAGCAATTAAAGTCCTGTATCCTGTGTGGTGATATCATATCTGGTAAACAGGTACAATTTCAAGAAGAAAAAAGCATTTCTTCATAACCATGGCTGTTGCTTCACACAGCAAAAGTCTGCTTGTTTCCTGTGCTGATCCAACAACCTGCTCCATTTTCCAACATGCAAAAGTTAAATCTAAGTTGTGATGTTCCATTAAATATCTGTGTCTACCATTGCATCTTTCTGAAGATACTACCCGACAATGTAGATTTTTCAGTGCTAAGGATCAAGAAAAGTAAAACTTGTAGGAAGCAGCAATGGCTGCATGCACTAATCTGCAAGAGAGTGCATATTAGAAAAAAATTGCAACAAGCATATTAGAAAAAAATTTAGATGATACATTCACAAGTAAAAGATACTATTAGTCATTTTCAACTAATTTTGAGATCTCACTTCCTAAGATTTTCTTCCGTATGTAACTTGTGCAATATAGGATAAGAGCAACTGCCATATCATCTGATCAATGTGAGTCATAAAATTTTGATTGCTTATATAAACCAGGGAATTGCTTATTTCAAGTTTTCATGAATTTTTAAGGTACTTGGGTAATTTAGACCAGAATTAGTGGTCTTATTATAGATATGCACCTCTGGACATAGCTCAGCAGTAGGCGCACTACTCAATTTGGAAACATCCCAAGCTCAAGCCATCTTCCCTTCACATGTATCCAAAAAAAAACATTCTAAGAATTCTAAGGCACACTCAGTAAGCCAAGTTATCTTTTTGCTAGTTTTGAGAAATTTTACAAGTTCCTGATACAATGAAGATTTTATGAGTCTGTATAATCATCCATGTATCAGTCTCTATAATCACCCATGCATTTTAAAAGAATTTTTGTTTACATTTTTTGTTTTCACTAGCAAAAAAAACACAATATTTGTAGTATCAAAATTATAAATCAACTGCTTCTTCCCCAAGACAATGACTGCTTAGGTTGGGTTTAGGGCTCTTAGACTCCTTACCAGTTTACATCTGAGGAGACCTGATTTTGAAATAAGGTCTATCCTGTAGAGGCCCAAGAGCATAAGAGATAGAACAAGATTTGTGAGTTATTTTGTAGATAGTGCTAATGTTGGCACCTATCAACAGCTTCTTTTCCATAGAGAGAGTGTTTGATGCTCAAGAATGATTTATCTCCCAATTTCATAGATCCCAAAATGTTAAGACAGCAGGCAACGACTAAGAGTGTTCTAGATTCATTCTATCAAAACAAAATGAGTCATGAGAAAGCCTTAGACATTCTCGTCGCCTTTTGTTGGTTGCATAAGCACCACAAATGCTTATCCTTCAAGTTCCATTGGTCTCAATTTTCATTGGCAGTCCTGAGGAATTTATTAATATCAGTCACTCTTCCTTTGTTATCTTGCTCAGCTGCTTCTTTGGCTGAGACTAAACAATTACATACTTCAGTTTCAAAGTCTGTATGCCAAGATTTTTTTTTTTCTCTCAATCTATATGCATTCTGATCTTCTTTGTTTTTCTCACCATTTCAATTTTGTTCTCCAATCAAACCTCATTTTAATTCAAATTAACAAATAAATCTAACCTGCTCCACCAGATAGAATGCAAAACCCTAATTGGAGTAACCTTAGCCCACCACAATTCCTTTTTTTACAGCATATAATAATTCTCAATTAATCCCATTGCTTCAGTATTCAAAACAAACATTTTAAAATGTTGTCCAGGAGAAACTTTCTTGTAATCAGTTCTTACTCAAATCTGCAGTTTCCTGCCACCTAGTTTCATTATTCTTTGACCAAGCTCAACCATAAATATTGAATTTTCTTCTATTGCTCCAAACATTAAACTATGTTATTTCTCAAAGTTCCCAGAGCGCCACAAGCAGATGATGACAGATTATTAAAATCAGTCACACATAATTGGAAAAAAAAAAAAAACCCAAATAATCCTAGAGATAATAACAGCAATTTAAACTAACAAAAAAAGAATAACTCAGGATCAAATAGAAGGCTTACTCAATAGCAGCATAACCAATGGCCTCAGCTGTTTGCTCTAGCTTATCTTCAGTCAACTTTTCGGCTTTACCTGTCCAAGAATAAAGAAAATATTCATCCAAGAATAAAGAAAATATTCATACTTTTAATAAAAGACATAAAAGAAAAGCATCAAGAGGAAGAGAGATAAAAAGTACACTCATAAAATATCTTAAGCAAATCCTAAATACACATCAATATCAACTAACGCTCAATGAGTCCTTTTTTATGAATCTTGGTTTCATGAAGGAAATCAATCAATCGAATCACTTCAGTGGAACGAGTTCTAAGGCACTTGCCATCTTCCCCTTTAAAAATGCCAAAACCAACATGAGTGGCTTGAATGTAGCAATTGTCACCAGATGGAAGCCAACCTGCATTTTTGGCAGCCTAAATTTAACAAAATACAATTTAGAAATACTATCTTTGAGATAGAAGCAACTAATTGTAGAAATGAAAGATAAGTGGAATACACTGCCATCAAAAGTGGTTACAGAACAGCAGAAAAAGAAACTTGCACTAAGGAAAATGAAGACAAGAATTCAAAAACAAAAAGACCAAGAATAATGCAGCAGATAAGAAAATACAAGAAGTAGAAGCATATGTACACTTTGAAAACCATCTGAAAATGCAAATTATGGCTAAAATCAGTAACAAAAATAATCCACTTGGATTTCTCCTCAATAAGGCAATAGCTAGAGCAAGAAACATTTGTCATCAGAACAAACTTTACAACCCACCTTACTCTCCGGCTTTTTCTCTTTCTCGAGCACTCAATCTCCAAATGCACAACCAGATGTCATGTTATCAAATGAAAGTCAACAAGTTCAGACCTCAAAGTAAAAATAGTTTGATGCAAAAGGAAAACATTAAGCATCTCCACTTATATTGAATACAACATTGAGCAACAATGCACCTTAAAACAACTGTAACAAATCAAGAAAAACACAACATTACTCCGCTTTACATATTCATAAAAATCCATGGGACACATATATGCTTCTAACTTGAGTGGGATGAAGTAATGATTCAAAGTTATGTCACTACTACATGCAATAAACCAAGCAATGCCAACTTTTCATATTGGTCTTTTGGCTTTTTGGGAAACCATAATCCAAAGTCTTCTCATTTTTTCAGCAACCCAGGAATCATCCAAACAAAATCCAAAATAAAAGCAAAGAAAAAGGACAAGAGAGGAGATAAGATTGCCAAAAAATGATGCAGTAAGCGAATACATAAACAATTTGATGATTTTGACCCCAACATACAACGAATACAATTTACCAAATGATTACAACAGTTGCATAGGCCATCAGCATAATCTAATGAAAAGTGAAGAAAAAACCAACCAAAGAGCAGTCAGATCAGTAGAAGCATAGTTGTAACCGCCATCACTCTTCACAACAATAAGAGGTATATCATAACCCTCAATAAAGATCATTTGCGCACCGTCATTTTCTTCAATTAATCCTTGCTTAGTTAGTGCTTTTATAACCACAGGAATGCATGTATTATAAAAGCTTCCTCCCTGTCAATAATGAGAAGCATAGAAACATACATGAAAATTTGTAATAGCTTTGTTGCTTATTTTTATTTAAACAACCATACAATATAATCACACAAAGCATTGGTGTCGCTCAAAGAGCTAGAAGGCACTTTAATAGAATTCATAGCCATTTGCCATTCCAAGCAACTTTCAAACAAATAAAAAAGGGAAAAAAAGTGCAAATTCCAATATAGTCCCAATTTCTCAAATGAGTGAACATGTATATTTATCTACTCCTAATGGAGCATAAAATAAGTTAATGCATGCTCAGCATAGGTTTAAACATAACTCTCAAAAACTAGAATATGCATGCTCAGCATAGGTTTAAATGTAACTCTCAAAAACTAGAACATATTCAAATCAGCGAAATACAATAGAATAGAGAATAAATTCATTTATGATTATAGCATATACAACATTCGATGCCAACAATACAAGGAGCATTTTTGCCTTGTTGCTACAACGAGGTTCATTAAAGAGCCCCGCCAGAGAGGGGGAGGAAGAACAGCAACTTACCTAATTTTATTCTTATCACTTAATAGTTTGTTGATCATCAAGTATTTCATTACAACCATATAATAAGTATGTAAACTTACATTTCCTACTAAATTTGATCAGGTGATAAAGAGTCAAATAAAATCTTCACTGAGATTTTTAAAAATTTCAGGAGCCGGAACTTGATAATTTTCCACTAAGATCAATCAATGACAAGCTTTCCTACAGGATTACGTATGGCAGCATAACAAGCTTTAATGGCATCCATGAATCTGGTGTATATAAAAAAAATCAAAAAGATAACAAGCTATACAATGTGAACAATCTGATAAGGGTGGCACCAAAAAGATAAGAAAATTAAAATAAAAAAAAATCAAGATTCCATTGCTAAAAGCACAATTAGGTATTTTAGGAAACACTTGAAAACAGGGAATAAGCAAACACCTCAGCCATCCATTTGTTCGAGAAACAACACTCACAAATCCAGGTCCTGCCACCTTGGATGACTACAATTGCAAACAAAGGAAGATTTGTCCTGATAGCCTGCCAAAGCACCAAAAATCAAATCATGATTGTAGAAAAGATCTTTTAAACTAACTAGCATGCCATCAATAGAAACAAGTAACAAAAAATGAGTTGCAGCGTGAGCATTATTCAATATACCAGTCCGACAGTTGAGGGATTTTGCCGTTGGATATTTGTTCCTCTCAATTTCGAGAAAATACCCATTGGACTATTACTGCAAGAATCGCAAAGCCACTAACTTTATCCTTCGAAAACACATTCATAAAATTAAAAGGAGTATTTAACGTAACCGGACTTACGGCCACAATGTGCTCGTAGCCCAAGCAAGACTTTCAAAAGCTCCTTCGTCAAATGGAAAACGAGAAATGTTTCGTTTAATTAATTACTAGATTTGCAAATTCAGAAAAAAAAAATAATAATAATAAAAATAATAATGAAGAAGAAAATGAGCAGCTCAAAAAGAAGAAACTAGATAAGATGGACAAATATACAGACACAAATAGAGGAATTCGATACCAACTTTTGTGCAGAAAAAATAGCCGATTGCAGGAACGCCGAGAGACGAGAGGTAATAGGCACGGAAGGAATTATATGAGCTGCAATTTAAAGCTGTTGGGCAACTGTTCCTACAAATTTTATTATTTAGACAATTTTAACTCTCCACATAACTGTTACTTACCCCCGTCTCTCTGCTCTCTTTTCTCTGTTCATGATTTCTTCTGAATTCTCATCGTCATTTTACAATAATAATCTTGAAACTATTGTTTGCATCAAATGATGGAGAACTACTGCCAACGGCAATTAATTCACCTACCATGGTAAGGAATTCAAATAAATCCGACTTTCAGATCAATATTTTTGCAGTCTGGGTAACAAACATTGCATATATCCAGTTTTAATAAACTCAACTACCATGCGTGATGGTTCCGCAACTAACCATTCAAACCATAGTTTTCAAATAGACACCCAATAATCAAATAATTGTTTTTACCTTGATAAAGAAAAGAAGAGAAGAGGAGGGAGGAGGGTGTTGGAGTTGATCACACCTTAATTAATTTGATTTCTTTGAGAAAAGTGGTGTTTTCCCGTAGTGGTCTTTGATTTGCTGACGATCCTCGTCTTCATGGAAAGGATTTGCATGCAGAGTGTAAGTTTGTGAATAATATAGCGAAGAGAGGCCGAGTAATTTTGATACACTTTGGGTATGAATAATGCCAAAAGTAGCTAGGCCCAATTCAACCTTTTCACACTGCAATCCTCAATTCAGTAGGCCCAATTCAAGCAAAGCTAATCTCAACATGATTGAAAGTTGGATTCCATTCAAATTGTGCTACTGGGCCCATTTAAGGATCTACCAAAAAAACGGATAGGTCAGCCCAAAAAGTCTTTCTTTTTCCTTTTTAAATTAAATTAATTCAAGCTCCATATTAAATCAGGACAAATTCCAGCCAAAAAATTAATTCAACCATGGTAACCACGATAACCAAACATGCTTTTAATCGATTTAATATTTGAGATAGAGAATCTCCACTGTCTAATTTTGGAGAAATTCTTTTATGCACTAAGTTTATGGTGAAACGTCCAATTAAAAAAATAAAAGTTTACATAATACATTTTGAGTATAATAAAAAATTACAAAATGTAATTTAATTTAAAAATTCAAATATATAGTAAATTATAAATAATTAATTCACAATTTGATGTGGTGAAATAAGTGCATATTAGAATTTCTCCTAATCTTGATACACATTTATAAAAAAATTTTGATTGATTCCATATTACTTCGTAAGGGTTATCAAGGTCAAAAATTTAACTCCCATATAATTAATTATAATTTGTCCACGAAATTAAATGTACTGGAAGGGGATGATTAGTAGCTAGCTTGATGAATCCACAAAGGGCACATATCCATTGGTTAGTCATCTTGCATTAGAACGAAGAAATCCAACAAGAACAAATCCATTTTGGTAATTCAAATATCTTAAAGCTCAATCCAATAGGTAGGTACGATCGCGTCCTAATCTCTCAAATATCCCAATCATTTGCGGGTCTAATTATTGTAATCCTATGTAGAAAAAACTGACATCTGTTATTTCTATATAGATTGCAATAAGGATTTGACAAACCCAATTCACTAAATAAGAAGACTTTGCTTGCTTCCTCTCTTTTTCCCTTTTTATCATGGAAAGCTCAAGCTATACATATCTTCAAACTCAAACATAGTTTCGTTAACACGCACTTATTTTAGTTGGGTGTGGGTTTGGTTAAGGCGTTACGTAATTATCATCTTCATGATCTTATATAGACGACACATATATATGTAGTAGTGTCTTTTTTGGCACATGTTCATGGAGTAGCTTGAAAGGAACTCACATAGGATATAGCTAGCAACTAAACCCATACTAGTAGAAAACTATCCCTAGTCTTTTTGCATGAAATTGGAATGCCTTGCGCCTTGATTGTAATTGCCATCCATCCCCCATCCCCTTTTAGTATAAAACGAGCAGATGCTTTAAAAGCAAGCGTACATACAAAAGAAATAAGAAGCTTGGAATATTAGGAATACAAGTTGGAGGGATGTCAGGATCATCATCATTACTGAATCACATTTTACTTTGATGCCGAAAGATTATTTGTCTCGGCAACTACCATGCAATAACAGAATGTCTCTTAAAAAGGGCTGATGGATGGGTAAAGATGAAAGGTACCTCTTTTTTTTTTTTTTTTTTTCATATGATATATACCAGACGCACACTAGTAGTAGCCAGCTCTAGAGCATTCAGTATTCCGTGGACACCGACTTCATTTGCACCATTTGTTAGGCTACTGTTACAATCTTACCCGTCGAGAAATTTAAGTCTATTGTACTCGTAAATTAGGCAATATGATAATTGTTCCACATGCTCTGTACTGTATAATATTCCAACAAATCTAATTAAGAGAAGTTTGAACTTATTAAGCATGCGATGGATGCTATAGCTTAATCAGTTTTTTTTTTTTTTTTTTGTGGGTACCACTTTATTCTAATTGAACATATATTCTAATGAAAAATGGTTTTGATATTTAAAAGATTTTTCATGTATACGGCAATGGAACATGACTGGCTGTATTTTAGGAAATTAATTTGGAGCTACACAGATATGCTTGCGTCATGCATGGACTAATTTAAAAAATATTTTAATTGATTCAATCTTCTTCATGGTGAGGCTTCTGAGGATCAACAACATATTTAAAAAAAAAAAAAATCAGTAAACCTGTCCCTGTAAACAAACCAAGATGTTTTGGACGAAGAATAATTTGGAAACATTTTACCGCATATATACATATGATAGTAAAACAATTAGATAATTATTTTACACCCCAAACCATCCCACGGACCAAAAAAAAAAAAAGTATTGCCATCACCCACATGTAACTGTGGTCCATGGTTCTCTATCAGCCACTGAACAAGTAATAACATCAACCATACGAGTACAACTACAACCCCAAAGAACACACGTGGAAGTAAGGAAAAAAAAATACTAGTAATTATAATGAATTTTTGCACAAATATTATATATGTGAGCCTGTTATGTGTACGTCAACGGCTGAACTGTCGCCCGCAACGCACCCGTGACACTCCAAATGTACTCAAATTGGGACCACATGGAACCACCGTCAGATCAGCATCCGGCGGTGGCTATAAACTCACGAGACACTAGTTTACACATTGATTTTTTTTTTTTTTTTTTAAATTTTCATTGTTACAATTCTTGACCATCAAATTGGTGACAGTCAATTACTATTTATCAACAACCGATACTGTTGACTACAGCAACATCAAATATGCATTAAATATAAAATTGAGAGACTCAGTATTATGGAGAAGACTCTAATTTAATTAAGACCCTCTTCCCATATCCTTAACCCACTAGATTTCATGTGTAGTGAATTTATTGAGAATGGAAGTGTGCCCCACAAAACCCTTAATTCATACAAGAAATACAAATTTGTAATCAATGTATCCATACACTCATTCTATTTTACAATATTTATCTTTCTAGAGTTGTGCAATCTCCTCCTATTTTACAATATTTGTCTTTTAAAAGTTATACAGTTAAATTAAAAAGTAATTAATTAGAAATAATTTCAATTGATATTGACTAATATACCATTAATTGTTTTTAACTAAAACTATACACTAACACTAATGAGAAAACATTCAATTATAAAAGAGAGAGTATATGATAATTAGAGTAAATTTGAAAAACACACAATTAATAGTGCATTGATAATACAGAATAATAATTATATTGAAATAAATTTTTTTTGAAAAAATAAATATCGTAAAAGAGAAGAAATATATATTTAATTACACATAATTACGCGCAGCTAGCTAATGCCAGAAATATACTCAATTACTTCCATAAGTAAATATAAAGGCCATTAATGAAAATTGGAAAAGAAAGGTCGTGAGATAATGATTGTGTGGTGTGGACATGGTGAGGACCAGGGAATGGATCCTTTGAGAGCGAAAATTGAGCAGTAGCATATGGAACTTTGGTGAGCGTAAGTTCAAGTTAGAATGGGGCAGAAGAACCCACCAAGGAACAAGAAAGGAACATCTCCATGTGACCAGTTCTGAGGATAACTGCCAATTAAGCACCACATAAAACAAATATGCAAATTACAAATACTTCCACACTGTAAATGCATCCAAAGCGAGTCATTTGACCGTCCCAACGAGCTGCTGCTCAGAGTTCAAAAATGTCACAAGCAAGAAAAAACATTTCCCCCAACCAAAGATGTTTCTTATTAGAGGATAATATCTCCCATCTATTATTAATTCAGTGTCTTATTTCTCATAGTTTTAAATTAAATTTATATCATATGACTCTTAAAAATATATTTCTCTGTCCTAAAAAGTTTGTCTATTATTTCTTTTTTAGATGTCTCAAAATACATACTCACTTTTATTAATTATAATCAAATTTTTTTAATTTATCTTCATTAATTATTAAACTAGTAATGTACATTTATTTTTTTCATTAAATATAATTAATGGCATAAATGAAAAATATTATAAATTGTAAGTCATCAAAGTATTAAATATAATTTTTTTTAAATAATGTGAAAAATTGTAGCCGACAGCTTTTTTGAGATAAAAAAGTATATTTTAGATTTAAGTCTTTAAATATGTATAATTGCTTTTCTAAATAAATGTATAAATCTAATAAATGTTATGTATTTTTGTTGTAACCAACTATTTAAAAAAGGAAAAGCAAATCGATAACAACTCTCATACAGATAAGGAAATCTAACATTTTGCTATTATCAATAGCTGATTTTTGAAACAAAAATTAGAAAAAAAATTTCTAATTAATTATAAATTTTTAAATATGAATTTTATAAATAATAAAGTAATTTTTTAAAAAATTAATGTTTAAATGTTTATAAAAATTATTAAATCATATTTAATAAAATTACCAAACTATTTTTCACAAAATATTTAGAAATATTTTGAAAACATAAAAATATTATTATTTATTAAATAAATCAGATTTTTACAATAGCATACTTAATAGTTTGGAAAACGTGGCAATATGTAACATAAAAGTTTTTTTTTTTTTCAGGGATATCGTGGTATTCTCATATTTTTCAAGTAGGAGCAAGTAAAATTACTAAAAGACAAAACTCTCCTATCAAATTTTAATATAATTACACATTTAAAATTTCAATTCGAAAGCTCTAATTAAACTAAACAGTCCATATCAATTGATTTATGCGTTCAATAAAGATTTTTTATTACTCTTTGTCCTAAAATATTATCATTTGCTCTTTCTATTTCATAGTATCTATCATCTTAAAAAATATATATATTTCAATTATATGTTTAGATTTTCAATAAAACATTAATTATTTTTTCTATTTTCTTCTTATCAATATTTTTAAAGTAATTAATAAATTAGCTATTTTGAGTATTTTAAAAATGGGTAATTTAGTTATATTCACTTTATTTTTTCTTATTGTTATAAATATTAAATAGTTTCTTAATTTGTGTGAAACTCTAAAAAGTGATAGATATTTTTGCACTTCTTAGAGGAGTGTAAATAATTTGAACTCTTAATAAAATATGTTTACATTTCATTTAAAGCTTTTTGCACTACCTTATGGGAGTGTAAGAAGCTCAAAAAAAAAAAATGTAAATAACTAGACTCCTCCATTTGTCACAAAATAATTGGCTAGTTTTAATTTTCAAGGAAACTAAGAAAGTTAGTTAATTATAATTATTTTATATATTTTAACCACTTTCTTAATAAAATATCCCTATTTATTTTTTATTTTGTCAATAATAATAAAGTATAGTTATTATTGAAACTACAAAATTGGTGATAATATTTAAATACTAGGAATAAAATGATTATTGAAAATTAAAAAAATTATTGAAGAGTATAATTTATTTCTTTGTATTGAAAATACAAATTTAAAGTAAAAAAATATAAATAGCAATTTATTGATAGTGTGGAGATGTCAATTAATAAAGGGTATATTAGACAATTGTTTGATTAACTATCAACAAAAAAAAAATTGACAATCATTTTAAAACGTCTAAAATAAAACTTTTGTCAATTATTTTAGAATGAAAAATGCATAATTTTTCATATTGTTTAAGAAATTACATTTAATGTTTTGCTAACTTATAAGTCGTCTATTCAAAAAAAATCCTTCATTATCCCTTTTTTAGATATCTTAAAATATATGTTCATTTTCATTAATTATAATAAAAATTATTAATTTACCTTCATTAATTACTAAATTAATAAAGTATATTTATTTTTTCATTAATTACTAAATTAATAAAGTATATTTATTTTCTCATTAAATATAATTAAGTGTATAAATGAAAAGTATATTATAAATTGTAAGTGTGAAAGTATTAAGTCTAATTTTTTAAATAATGTAAAAAAATCATAGGTGATAATGTTTTTGAAACAAAAAAGTAATTTATAATATATTTTTAATTATATTTAATGAGAAAATAAAATAGATTTTATTAATAAATTATAAATTTTAATTGTAATTAATAAAAGTTAACATCTATTTTAGAACCGTTTAAAAAAAGAATAGTGAAAATTTCTTTTAGAACGCAAGGGAGTAATGCAAAATTGTAAATAAGGCGCATGCCTCTTTAATTACTTATCACGAGTGAAATGGACTACTGTTCCATTTTTAGTGTTTGGACTCCCAATGTTTCAAGAAAGGGGGGAAAAAATTTTCCATTTTCATGGAATATAACTTTTGAATTAGATTCTCAAAAAAAAAAAAAAAACTTTTGAATTAGAGTTGAAGTGTTGGAAATTCATAAAATGATTAATTACGTATAATTAATTATTTGGTGATAGATAGGGTTGAGCATTCGGTCGGTTTGGTTCAAACCGAGCCGAAATTATGAAAACCGAATAGATCGAATTTAGTTTAAATTCAACTCGAACCAAACCGAAATTTAAGATAAATTGAACAAAAAAAATCGGTTTAGTTTGGTTCGGTTCGGTTTTTGGTTTTTGGCTCAATGGGCTGTTGGACTTTTTTTTTGTCTTATATAAAATAATTTATTTTTAGTTTTTTAAACTCAAATTAAAAAAAATTAAAAAATTTCACAAATTCAGTTTATTTGGTCTATTCAGTTTATTCGGTTTTCTCAATTTTAAACTGAACTGAAATTGAAAACCAAGTTTTTCTATTTTTTTAAACCGAATCAAACCGAATTTACTTTAAAATCAAACTAAATAGACCAAATTCACTTAATTCGATTCAATTTTTCGATTTCGGTTCGATTTTGCTCACCCCTAACGATAGATAATGATAATAATAATGAAATTTTAATAACATTAAGATTTGTGGTTTCAGATCATAAAGCTGAAAAAGGTGGTGGATTATAATTTATAAAATTAAGGCGGATAAATGAAATGACAGGTGACTGAGTATACAACTGTATTTTTACCATCAAGTCGAAGAAGATCCAAAAAGGAAGACGCAGTCTAATATTTGTCAGCTATCAGTCTCTTCCCGTGTCCACCTTACACCAGCCTGCACTTCCAAAATACATAGAAAGCCATACGTCCCCATCACTCCTTATAGTCCCTACCGGATCTGTACCCTCTCACCAAACCTTCTCGATCCTATTAAGTTTTCTTAATCCCCACCCTTTATATTTATAATCATCATCATCATCATTATAACAATAATTATTATTATGATAACAATAACAACTAATATTCCCGCACTCTCCTTCTTTATCTGTTTTTCCGCTCCTTGAAAAATCAATTTAAAAAAATGACTCGCCTATTCCGATCCAAATCTTGTGGCCCCGTCGGAATGGCGTACTTCAACCCGGTTCCGCCGCCGACTCCATTTTTCCACCAAACCGACAGCGACGGAGATGACGACGAAGAGGAGGATTTCATGAACCCGATATCCACTCCGTTTATAAGCCCCGGGGCGAGATTGGCGAGTAACGAGCGAAGTCGCCAGGGTAGTGGTAGTAATAGTAGTAATCAAATAGCAATCGTTGATATTTTGATGGCGGCGTTAAGGAAATCGCTGGTGACGTGTAGTGTGGAGAGGGAGGAGGTTTGTTCCATGGATATTAGCTGGCCTACTGATGTTAGGCACGTGTCTCACGTTACTTTCGATAGATTCAACGGTTTCCTTGGCTTGCCTACTGAATTTGAGCCTGACGTTCCCAAGAAGGTTCCTAGCGCCAGGTTAGTCTTTCTTTCTTTCTTTTTTTAAAGAAAAAAATCGGCTACATTTGAAAGATTGAAACTCGAGATATTTAATGTCCTTATCACAATCGTAAGCCTTATGGAGGCTTCCCTCAAAAAAAAAAAAAAAAGAAGCCTTATGGAGGCTTGTCATTAAATGATTCAAATCATCAGATTTTAATGAATCTGAGGGAATTATCTGAGACGAAATGTTAATTTTGACGTAGGTAGTTCTAATTGGTATAGGTGTGAGTTTGTATTTTGTGTGCAATTGCTGCTTATGTTGTTGTCTAGGTGGGTTACAGTTGCTTATCAAGCCCGATTCTTTAATATTGGATGTCAAACAATTGCCAATGTATTTGCTGTTGTATATGTAGCTTCCGGTCGCATTGCTAAATTACCAAAGAATTTGGTTATTATAAGCAAAAACTGTACACAACAGAGTAGCCAAACAACAAGGTTCTAATCGAACGTTACAGTAGACACAAACCAACCAAACTAAAACAGAGAATCAGCAAAGGACAAAAAATCCACTAGAATTACAAGTTCTCAATTCACAGAATTCCAAACACTGGAGAAAACCTCATCAACAAACAGCAGTTTGTTCTGAAAAATCTTCTTTGTTTCTAGCACACCACATATAGTAAATGGCAGCCGTAAAAAAGGCAATTCTAATGAGATTATTCTGTGATTACTAAATATTCATCATGTCTAACATCTACCTCATTTCATTCCTTCATCCTAATTCTGGGTTGTTCAACGTTCAACTTCTCTTTTGATGTGGTTAATAGATATCACTTTGTATTTTGTGTAACTTATTCTGTGGTTATTCAACAGTCATCATGTCTTATCGTTTACTTCATATCATTCTGTTGTCCTTTTTTCTGGTTTTTTCATGTTCTACGTGTCTTTTGCTTGCATGGTTGATGCCTTCCTTTGTTTCCAGTGCAAATGTATTTGGAGTGTCTGCTCAGTCAATGCAATGTACTTATGATGACAGAGGGAACAGTGTGCCAACTATTCTTCTTATGATGCAGAAGCGCTTGTATGTTGAAGGAGGCCTCAAGGTATGTTTTATGTTTTTATTCGTACTTTGAAATAACTGACTAGTTTATTTAAGCACTTGTTTTGTATATTTAAAATTAAGGTTTTCTGTCATGCATGCTTGGGTTGTCAAAGGCAGAGGGAATTTTCCGAATTAATGCAGACAATAGCCAAGAGGAGTATGTCAGACACAAGCTAAACAAAGGTGTGGTGCCACGCGGAATAGATGTTCATTGTTTGGCTGGTTTAATAAAGGTATACATATAAAATGTTGTCATGGTTGAGCAAATTTATTCATGTGATTTTTTTTTTTCCTGGTTCTGTTTCTCAACCGATGGGTGCATCTTGCTTATAATCTGCAGACATGGTTTAGAGAACTACCTTCTGGGGTACTGGATTCTCTTACACCAGAGCAGGTGATGCGCTGCAATACAGAAGATGATTGCACTGAGCTAGTGAAATTACTTCCTCAAACAGAAGCTGCACTTCTTGATTGGGCTATCAATTTGATGGCAGATGTTGTGGAGCATGAACAATACAACAAGATGAATGCCCGGAATATAGCTATGGTCTTTGCGCCTAACATGACACAGGTTTGTTAAATTTGTTGCATTGGTAGGTTCATATGTTCATAGTTGATTGCTATAAGATGGCTGGCCTCAAATGAAAATGATGATGTTGTTTTGTGAACAACAGAATATCTAGGTTTTGAACGCATCAGTCATCAGAAAAATCTATCATTGTCTCATTCTTTTGGATCATATTAGCCTGTTAAAGAGCTCAAGATCAATATTAATGTATGTTGAATAGGCATATCTAGTGCTGACTTTGCCTGTCATAACTACCAGCACGACATTGGGCATCTCATTGCATCATTAATAAGAGCTTTCCTATGTGTGATGCAGATGGCTGATCCTGTGACTGCACTGATTCAAGCTGTGCAAGTAATGAACTTGCTTAAGACATTGATCTTAAAGAACCTTCGTGAAAAAGAACAATCAGCTGCCAAGGCTA